>VBVQ01000383.1:0-62555 GCA_011636635.1 Tetramorium simillimum | reverse complement strand
GTTATATGTAAAAGATATTTCAGTGAAGTTTTACATATAACATAGCCAAATAACTAGTTAATTAATGTAAACATCGTTGCACATAAAACTGAGAATTACTGGATTATGAAAAACAAAATCGTCTTTCAAATATATATATATATGTATATATACACACCCACACACACACATACACACACACACATGTGTGTATATTATAAAAATTATGAAATTGAAACAAACAGTATATGTGTTTGTAATGTATAAAAAAGCCGCTACGAAGCGTAACGAATTCATGAAAGCATATCAATAGAAAATTTTCCATTGCTCCAATAGTTATTTCTGTAATTTAAATATATAGAAAATCATATATTTCAATATCTTTTATTTTCTTAGGTAATTCGCCATTAAAAATGATTTATAATATCAATTAATTTTTATAAAAAAAATACGATACAATATAATTTTGGAATCACAATTTCGGTAAATAATTTAATTTTGATTAATAATTTTACACAAATATTTTCTTATATATTATATATTATATAGATCTTATATATTATATAGATTCTATATAATGAAAATAAACATAATTAAAGCAAAATCTATAAAATTCTTTCATATAAATAATTTTTATCTTTAGATAAAATATTGGAGATTATATAAAACACATAATTATTTTATAACTGATACATATTAGTAAAATTATATATTTTTATATATAATTTTACTAATATGTATAATTATAGATTTTTATTTTTAATTGTTCATTTTTTTATTTAATGATTAGATTGTAATAAAATTAAAATTAATTATAAGATTCATTTTGTAATTTGACACCAAGATTTCGCCAGCAAAATGAAAATTACTAATGCTTCACTATGTTAATATTTGTCTTCACACTCGAATTACCATTCGTGTTCGCATGCCACGCGGGTCCAATAATTTCCATTTCACTAGTTGGATTCGGTGCAAACAGAGCGGGATGACTTTCTTGCAAAGAAATCATTCTGGTCACATAGTACGCCGCACCTTGCTAGAAATTCCGTAGTACTATCGGTGAAAACGGAGATATGTGAGCAGATGAAGAGGACTTTCGTAAGAAAAGTTGAAACTACCTTTATACACAAGTGAAAAGAAATGTAGGCCAGCGTTTTCGAAATAGAGCCTAGACAAATCACCGAACTTATACGCGAGATAAAAGACACTATCTCAGAACCTAACTAAATTAATATTTTTCAATTTAACGATTCTAAATTGTATCTTTGCGTGTGTGATTGTCAACTCGTAAGTAATACCAATTTATTATATACCTTACAATTTATTTATAAAAAATAATTAAAGCAAAATCTATAAAATTTTTTCATATAAATAACTTTTATCTTTTGATAAAATATTGGGGATCGTATAAAATGCATAATTATTTTATAATTGATACATATTAGTAAAATTATATATATTTCCATTTTTAATTGTTCATTTTGTATTTATTATTTTTATATTAATATTAACAATGCTGTAGCAAAACAAGATAAAAACAATAACAAAGTTTATACTTCTTATACGCACTTATCTACTTAAATATACTTTCATTTAATAAGAATTAATTTAAAATTGGATGAGCAAATAGGAAAATTAGAAGCTTAAATGGGCAAATAAGCTTATTGCATTCTCACACGTACTTTTAACTTAACATGATACTCACGTTAACCATCCGTAGTCAGGTTTCTGCAGCTTCTTCGAAAATATCGCTTCGCGCCAACAAGGAGCTCGAGTACCTCTTCTGAATTTTTGCTGCGTAGCTGACACTTTATCACTTATATACTAGAGAAGAGCGTCTTCATCCAACACTCGATATCGAGACACTCCGCGCACTTACTGTTAAGTTCGCGCGCTACCAGCCACTCCGAGGATCCCTTAAATCGCACGGACGATCGCGTTTCTCGTCGCGGAACGTGAGCAGAAGATGCCGCGCCGTCGAAATTTCCGGCAAACAAGTCAAATCTGTTTCGGAAAGCGAACCGAGGCGCGAGAGAGCGCGCGGCCCCGCGAACGGAGCTGCTCTTCTGGTACCGACTGACTACAACCGACTGGCTGAATTGGTGACTGACTCTGCGCCGGCTGCCCGCGCCATGGACTCGTGGATCCGAAGCCGATCACCACCATCCTGGCCAGCCTTCCTCCTCCTTCTCTGACCGTCGAGCGATCCTCTCTCTTTTTCTCTCCCTCTTCTACTCGCGAGCGACCACGTCGCCGTCTCTTTCCTCGTGGCGAGAAAAGAGGCTGAGTATCGTTTAAACAACTAAAGCATGATATATTTATCGAGCGGATAATTATTTTGTCTGTGCAATCAGCTGATGGAGATTTTGATGCAACAACACATTACGCAACCTCGCGTGAAAGAGTTGCGTGTTTTTCTTCTTGAGAACTGTGTAAATCGTATCAAAATAAATTTATACTAAAAACTAGGAAAATTAGAAAGTAATGAAATATTGTACACAAATATTTAACAAAGTATATTTGTACTTGTACATATGTATACTTTAAGATTTTTATTTGTGAGAATTAATATTATAACAAGAAATATAATCAAAAGTCTAAAAGCATTGTCAAATATTTTTTAATTAAATAAAATAAAGCGTTGCAAAATATTTTTTAATTAAAAATTTAATTCAATTTGACATAATTTAAAAATATTATATTTTATATTTACTAAAATTTGTAAATTTTTTTTTCTCTCTTTCATTTCTATAATTTACTTATATGTTATAAAAAATTAAATATCAAAATTATTCTTAGATTTTTATGATAATTTGAAAAACTTTGATCGATACGTTGCATGAATCTACTTTTCTCAACATCTTATTTTACGTTTCACGAACGTGTAATTTCGAACGCTTTGTAAACGGATCTACATAGGAAGAGGTCAAGGCGGAGATGAGAATGCGGATCATAATTATGGGAGCCAAATGACAGGATTCTCGAAGGAGCTCTACGTGATCTAGAAAACAATAGCGCAGGCGATCAATGACGATATCGTTCGCTATGACAACGTGATTTCCATTTATCGATGCTGTGGAAGCGGGTCGGTTTCGTTTCGGTCGCGAAGTGGAAAGTGTGCGAGAGAGGAGCGGATCGTTAAAGAGGAGCGGGAGGAGAACGGTTGAAGAACACAAGAACCGATCTCGAAGAGAGCAACGGAGAGACCCGATCATAGCTTGAAGGTATAGCCCGTTCTGGTGAAAGCTTGTGCACGTTGACTTTACTCGAAAGGTTCATTCCGGCGTCATGCCAGAAACTGTTTTCTTCATCAAACGTAGCAGCTGACTTCTTTAAAATTCCCTTTATGGAATCCGCACTGGATGTCTTCATATTTTTATCATTTCACAATATACAACATTAAAGTTAGAAACCTAGCAGTATTTGTCTCTTCTTTTATCGATGCTTATTTATTTTTTCATGTACAAGTAGATTTATCTCTGTCTTTGTTTAATATCCTTTTTCACACTTTTATTACAACATAAATAATCTGTCTTTTCTTTTCTATATTTATTTTCAATGTTGATGATATTTTTAGAATAGCTTCTAGTTTAAAAATGCTTCTAATTGCCATTGTAATTCAATATATCGTGCGTGTATACATAATTTAACAATCAACTAGGTAAAATTTACTTAAAAAAATTTTTTTATCTTGTATTGCATTGTTATAATAATGATAAAATTGTTAAAAATACTGAAGTAATAAATATCTAAATTATTTACGTATTTCGTATCTATACGTAATACATTCAAAACACTAAAAACTATATTTTCAGAATATGATAAGTTGGAGAATGCTAAGTGAGAATTATCAACTGGGTGGTTAGCTTCAACAAGAGAGTCGTTTATACTTTGTCGACATCTAACGGGTGTGCCTGAACTAAAGATCGTTAGCTGATAATAAGACGTTTTACTTTGAGATATCCATAAATAATTGTTAAATATTAAACATTAAATATTGTTGATGCTTATGTTTTTAATAAGTAATACGATAAATTTGTAATTATTATTTTATAATCCAGAAATTGTATATCGTTCAAATATATCTTTATATCTTTATATCTTTAAAAGTATATCTGCCAAATTAATTTCTTTCATATTCAGACAATTAATGCTTTCCGCAATTATATTTTTTATTTTTATATAACAAATATCATAATTATTCCAACTTCAATATTATATATTTTAAATCTATATTTAATATATCTGATACTCGAGATCTGATATTCTCAATTTGCATTAATTCATTCGTCTCATTTTAATAATAACAATTTAATTATCAACAATTTACTTCAGCACTTCAATTTTCAGATTTATTAAATTCAAAAACTAGTTAGAGATATAAAAGTATACATTGAAGAATGTCCAACGATATTTCTCGTCGATGCCTACAAACACCATGCAGGTAGACCAGGTTTCAAACACGACTACGAGATGGCAACTCCGTGTCAATTTAAACAACAGATCCATAATACAATAAAATTTCTAATAACATTCTGAAAAAATAATTAAAAGTTAATTCTCATGATTACAAAGGCCCATTCTCTCTTATTTTTTATTGTATAAAAACTTTTGGCTATAAATATTTAATCATTCGAGGCTTGTAAAATCACGTCGCATAGATGATCGCGGCGGCATTTCTGATGGATAACCAGCTCGAGAGCTCGTCCAATTGTAATTTAAAGCGACGCGACGGATGCTAACTCGACTAACGGTTCGAGAAACGGCGCTTTTGGCAATGCTCGCACTGTGGAATTTCACGAGTATCCCACGCGAGATTCCCCGCGCGATCGTAACGCGCTAACGCGCTATCCAGCCCGGACCTTTACGATCGGTAACGCGTTGCCTCTCATTAACGTGTAATTTATTCAAGAGGAATACAGAGAGGCGGCCGACGGCCTTGCCACCCGCGGGTCTCGATGGCTCGCGGCTTCGCGCTCACTCGCGCCGAGAGCTTGCGCTCGTGGGAGAACTCATGGAGAAAAAAATTCATAAGATTCTGGAGATCGTCGGCGAGATAACAGGCCATACTGACGGAAACCCATGGAATACGATAATCCGACTTGACGTTCGTTATCCCACTGCATCTCACGATTATTTGGGCTCCCCGTTACAACTCCCACTGAGCGGCACTCAGTACGCACACATCCAATTAATAATCTTCTAATTCCTCGTCGGGCCTACTGAATGCTTCTGTCACCGGAGATTCAGTAAATTATCTCGTTATTCCGTTCCATGAGACATCAATAAATTCTAATGAACGCGAGAAGTTATAAGTTAATTATGTACACATATTTTCATGGATTCCTGGTTGTTACGTAGTACTTAAAATAACTTTCATATTACATCATGTATAATACGGTATAAAAGTTCTACTCAATTTAATATAACGTTTTTTATACTTAATTTTATCATGTATTAATTATTTCTCTGTAAAGTTAAAACAGTAAGTATTTCCATTTTAACAAGTCTGGCTTGTATTTTAAGACCTTCCTCAATTCTTTACTAAACGTCCTATTTTCTCTAGAACTATTGTAATTTTTACAAATATATTTCCTAATAATAACGTTCAGCAATATAATGCATAAACTGTCGTCATTACAAATCCAAATTTACGATCTACAAAACATACTAAATCGATACAACCCATATCCCGAACGCTGTTATCAATAGATGCGCGGCATTTATCATATAGTTCACGTTACTAATAGAATTTCAGAAATAAATGCACGCGTTTATTAATAAAAGAATTCTGAATACGGGCCAACGTCCTTATGTAATACCGCCTTCTCTCGATAATGAACTGCATAGACTGATTATGACATCATAGCGCACGACAAAGTGATCTTTTTTACGCTCGTAAAATCACATTCCACTATAACGATTTCGGAAGCGCAACCTACACGCAAAAAGAATTCAACGCGCAACTCTCGCGTATCACACACACCACGGGCGCGTCCCCATTATCTTCGGGCGTGCCGCAGAAGATGCCTCCGGCGGTTCTCACCGGGCGACGAGAGAAAGACAAGACAACGGTAAGCCGGGGTATATGAGGATATGTACACACTTCGGGAACAGTTATATTCGCGCACGTACCAACGACCCTTATTTATGTCGTCGCCGCAGCCATCGTCGTCGGCGACCCTACACCGGTCGTCCTCCTCGCCCTTTTCTCGCCCTTCTGCCACCGCCTGTTCTCTCTTCGCGCATTATCGGGCGGCAGCGTGCTTTTACGGTCGGCGTATATCAATGGTCGGCCTAAAGGAAGATCCATGGAATGGCGATGCTGGCAGGTAGGGGCCCCGCGCACGATGGTATGGGGGGGCCCCGTGACAATGCCCGGGATATAAAAACTTGCGTAAAGCTGTCCCACTTACGTGGGACCCCGCGGGATTCACCGCCCGTGCTGAATGGGGCGCAATAACCTTTTATTTATCGACGGCTTAAACAGCGAGACCTTTCGCGTCGAAATTGAAGCCGCGCTGAAGATCGAGAATGTCTTTCGCCGTACGAGATTGTAGACCGAGTGGAAATCGTTTCCCTCTCAGTCGATTCAATTACACGATTTAATAGCGTGCTCGATCGCTTTGTGCGACTTGTGCTGTGCCACCATTATCGCGCCCTTTTTTAATTACATGCTCAATTACGCTAGGTATTCGCTCGGATTCCAAGTGATTTCGCAGCGCTCTTCATGTCGGGTAACGCGAAACGAACGATAGTCGGAATGCCAGGTGATGCCATCCCGATCATACTTGGAACCATTCGTTCCGATATCTTCAGAAGTCTAATACATGTTGTTTTTCGTTATTATAAAAAATTAGCAGAAACAAAAATTAAACAGCGAGAAATACAATAACTTTAATATTCTAAATATTCTTGAAGAGAACCAAAATTTAAATGTTATAATTTTTTCCTCTTTTATGATTTTTCTCTATTTAAAAAAAATTATAACAACTATACCGAGAATTGCTCGCAGTCTACGTATGTTCAAATTATTAATTATTATAAAAACCTTAATCTATTTTTCGCAGAAAAATTTTAGTAAAACAGCCGCGGAGGATGTCTTCTTTTGGGACATTTTTTTACATTTCTATGACAAAGTATGTAGTTACTCCAATCTCTTGTCCTAATCACAGTAATGACCGACGGATCGTATATCAGCCGATGCACTACTAAATCACGCGTCATTATAACGCGTAATCCTGCGTAATATTTATGATGCGCGCGACATGATCCGTATAATGTTGCATTACACGATGTAGACCACAGCGTGGATTGACTCGCCGACATAGATCCGGTGCAGCTGATGAGCGGCTTCGGACCCTCGCTTTAAAAGCGGATCCCGGGCTAAAGGGTGGGTGTGTACGTCATGGACGATCTTGGAGCGCACCGCGCCTATCTCGGAGGGCCCACCTTTTCCAGGAGGACCGCAGCCCTGGGCCCCAAATTCCTGCTCGACTATTATATGCTGAAGAAAAAACAGAGAGAGAGAGAGAGAGAGAGAGAGAGGTTCGAACGGGCCCCGCCACACGAGCGCGTTCTCTCCATTAGAATTACAAATATACGTGCCACACGGCACGCGCCCTGGGCGCTGAACTTCGTCGTAGCTTAATGTCAGGCATTTCGCGAGAAATTCATCACAGGCCCCGCGGCCTCGAGGCGAGCGAGTCTTCTCTTTACAGCCGTTCCACGACTCCGAGGAAGCGACCGAGAGTGGTTGCGCGCTCAGGGACGCGAGCCAAGTCGCAGACGCCAGATGGTGGAGCCCGTTTTCGCGCTTTTTTATAAATTACAGAGCGTTCTGTCGGGTCGCGATGCGCCGCTGCACGGATGCGCCGAATGCACCGCGCTACAGCAGCGCGGTTGATTTCTGATGCGCATGTTAGACTCCCGTACACGAGCCGAGAACTACCGCCACAAGGACTACCGTTCGTATACGTATAAATGCACGTGATTGCTTCTATTAAAGATCTCAGAAGATTGCGCGATTAATTCCGATGAAATTACAGGGTTTGACAAGGATGGGTGTGTGCGAACTAAAATCGACGATTCATATATGCGGCAACCCGATAATTACGATAGCGAGGCACGCAGCGTCTATTAGCGGAGTTTCAGAAAATGTATAACGGTATCCCATACACACAGAATGTTCTCTACCTGTTGCTACTTCCACGATGCATTGAAACGCGTGTTGGGCACAGACGAGGATTTAATGGCAGAAAAAATCAATCAATGGCTGATTTTGAGACATTGCTCTATTAAGAGTTTTCTGGGAAAACAGAAATCCTTATCTTCACGATATTCTATTTCCATCCTTAAGGGAACGCTATTTCGGAGACGAAATACCAAGTGTATCCCATGGAAATGGATTGTCGATCCCGTCGATGAGAAGTATGTATACACGCGTAATCGCGCGGCCAGTGTATCCAATCGCATTACACTTTCGAATTTGTGTACTTTCCCATGAGGGGGGTAGGAGCACGCGGTGAAAGGAACAAGACAACGCTCTTCATGCATGAACTCCTCTCTGTTCGAAGTATCGCGCGCCGAAATCAGCAAATAACGACGGTATCGGCGGAAAAAAAAAAACGGTAACAACGACGTCGCGTTGTCGATTTACGGCGCGATAGATCTCTGCCGGCGGTTACGAAAGCTCTACCACGGATATGCTCCATCATTCTTACAATCTATGGGGCGGGGGAAACACAAAATTCCACCACGACCCGCAGACCGGTCGAATAGATGTTTCGCGCGATTCCCTTCAGGAGCTGCCAGCAGCAAAAAATCGTTATCATTTCTTACGTCGGCACGATAAGGCCCCTATTTACGGTTCCCACGCCCGCTCATGCACGGCCCCGTGTACACACATGGATTTTTCGACGCTGTTTCGCGCTATCGCCCGCGCCACACTTATCGCGATAACCGACGCCGCCGCACACGAGACGCCAGACTGCGTCGACGAGGACGGATCGCTAATTCCCCCTTCATCGTCTTACTTGGCTGACGCAGTGGTTCTCAGCGGTGCATAGAAAAAAAATTAGCAACAGCTATTATCACTTACCGAGAGAAAATTCTTTCAGGAAAAGCTCACGTTTAGATAGAAAGAAATAAAAGTATAATAACGGAATTCTTAAATAATCCGAAACAAAAGTCTATAAGTACGAAGAATTTAATCACGTGCGAGCGAGCGATAAGCACAAAAATTTACTTGTTTATTTTTATTATCTTACTGCAACATTGAGTATAAAGACAGGATGATAAAAGACTAAAGTCTCGATAATAAGTCATGGCGCGTTCAATTATTGTGATTATTGCCGGAGCTTAAAATTCAACGTTTTCTTTACATTCGCCTCATCTCGTTCAATTAACGGAGTCTTCCTTACAACCGTACTCCATCGGGTTTCCTCCGAAATATTTTAGCAGGCCCTAAAAGAAGAGAGCCGGGGGTCAGCGTAAAAGAAGAGGTCGCACAGCGGAGTGCAATTAAGACGAGACACGTGCGGCGTCCCGATAAAGCCGCAGTAAGATTTACGGCTTTTTAATAATGTTTTCCGACGAACCTGGCGAACGCGCCCCGTGTGAATCAACCTTGAAGATGGTGGCGTCTCGAGCCGGTTGCCTCATGGAACGATCGTCAACAAGCAAAAGAAGCACGCGAATACGACTAAGACTTAATTAGCCGGGCAGAGGCCGGTCCAGGGTATCCCACGTCGTTACGACAAAATCATTTGTGGACGTTGCTCCTCGGCTCTCTTGTCTATCGAGTGCGTACGATTGGGCCCGACGCGACGATTTAATTACCGGTGTCTTATCCCTCCCTGTCCCTCCGCGCCGGCGCTCGCCTTCGATAATTAATCGGCCGCTTAATTGATTAATCGATTAATGACCGGGCATGATCGAGCGTACTGCAGATACCGCAGATAAATCGTGCAAGCAATCGGGCTGTCGTGAATCTCGGGCTTGGACTTTTTTTCGAATAACGATGCGACAGAAATACGAACTCGCCGTCCGGCGACATTTATTGCAAATTATCTATGAACGAACACGTTAAAAGTTTTATTTGCGCCGCGGCAAAAACAACGGACATTTTGATCGTAGAATCTAGGTGAATCAATAAAATGTACGGTATAAACTATTGGTTGAATAAAGTAGAACATACCGTATTTATCTTGCATATCTAGAATAAAGAGAGAGAGAGAGAGAGAGAGAGAGAGAAGGATATTCTAAAATAATAAAATAAAATATAAAATTATAAAAAGAACATACCTGCATATATTAAAAAAGAAAAATGTATCTGAAAAACCTAGTAAAACATAATGCGATATTAATACATATGTATGATACGACACACAATATATCTCATAATTGACTGTAAGAAATAAAAATATTTTATCAAAAACCTATATGTGAGAAAGTTACATTATAAAAAATGCAAAATGCAATAATAGAAAAATCATAACAGTTGCACGATATTCACAGAAAGAAAATAGATTTCATAGATTAGCAATCACTAATAAA
Organism: Tetramorium simillimum; assembly: GCA_011636635.1. Lineage (NCBI taxonomy): Eukaryota > Metazoa > Arthropoda > Insecta > Hymenoptera > Formicidae > Tetramorium > Tetramorium simillimum. The sequence continues at coordinate 52,019 of VBVQ01000383.1, read as the reverse complement.
AGGCTCTCTACTATTTAATAAATTTTAAAATTATTTTTTATAAATTACGTCGGCAAAATTCTAGGAGAAATATAATCCTATTTATGAAATATATCTTTACGAAGTCATCTCATTTTCAGAAATTTGACAGAGAGGATTATATTAGAGTATTTGCAATAATATCAACTTTGTACTCCGTCGTATGTCGCCGAGCTGACAATGAGCAAGACGCGACATTACATCGGGGATTTTTCACAGCGGCATCCCGCGTAATTACAACAGCAAACTTTCGGACACCAGTAATTATCGGATTGTTCGAAGTCTGTCATCTGCACGCCCCTATACCCGGGAACGGGACGTGCATTTCCCGCTGGTGCGATTTCGACCGGGAGAAATCCGATCTCGTGGTTTATGCAGATTTCCCGATTCAAGAGTTTGATTACACCACGGACCCTTTGGCTCTCGCGGCCGGAACTAGTTTAGCAGTTGGTTTATATCTACGTAGGATACGCCAAGTCGGTTACATCCTCGCAACGTCGAACCAGTTCCGAAGAGACGAAATGTGCGCGCGAGACGAGCGATAACGCGAGTTGCAGTGCCTCCGATTTATTACGCGCAGCGCACAGTTCGCAGGGAAAAATCAAGTTTGCTGTTAATCGTAACAGTAATTAAACGACGCGATATCGCGCGACACGTTACGACGACGAAGGTATTCACTTTATATATCACAGCGCAAGAATGCAAACGTGAGTATTGCATAAATGAACGATCGCATCCACTGATGGCATTCAGTCTGTATTTATTACTTATATGTGACATCCTTTGCACGTGACATTAAAGAAATATTTCGTCATATTTATGTAAAATGTATTATCCATATTTATCAAGATATGCCGTTGCGCTGCATTCTTGATGATTCTTATATGCATTATTCAACTTGCACTAACTTATTTTAACAAGTGTGAATTTAATTTTCTATAATATTTCATTCGCAAATCATGATACATTTAATAAAGAATAAGATTTATTTATGCATTTGCATGAAAGTTAATTTGAAATTATTACATTTCATTTTCTTCATCTTTCAAAAATTATTCACATTTTAAGAGATTAAAGAAAGGTGAATCCCAAATGACATACAATATTTATTATCCCGAATGTAACATAAATGTTATATATCAAACATCCATTTGATGTTACAATAATTTAAAAATTTTTAAATTACTCATAAGCAATTTTGCAAAAACTGCAAATTTTGTTTGGAGCAAAGTTACTAACGAATTCGTGGTAATTTAAACTCTACCGTTGCGTTGTGGTGTGTGCGACTCTTTCCAATGGAAAAAATAATCGGAAATCTCCCCTATGTCAGCACGAAATTCCCGGGTGAGTTCCACGAGTGTCGCAGTAACGAGGTGGAGGATGTAACGAACATCTGAACTAATCTCATTTCCGGGAAGGTTCTGGATACGACGGTATTGACCATGATGGTACTCCTTGTTCCGCGCTAGGAATTAGTTTCTCAAACAATTCGGAAGCGAGGCACGTGCTGACCGCTGCCTCGAGCAAGTTTGTAATTTCGTGACTTTATATCTGACGGTCGCAGAAAAAAAAAGCTTTGATAATTATATTTGTTATTTTACACGTGATTATGTAAAAATAAACATACATTATAAACTGTGTATATGGAAAAAATTTTTGCAATAACATTTTCCATTATTATTTAATTAAAACATTACTTTCTCCAATCCAACTTCCTCCAACTGAATTACTGTTGCTTCTACACATCGACTGTATATATGCTTGGTTTGTTTGAAAACATCACCGACAGCATAATGAATCAGAGAATTTATCAGTCGGAGATCAACTCTGGATCTTTGAACCTTGATCTAGATGAACCCCGCGCGAGTTTAATTTATCGCACAGCATTTCCAGCTCTTTTCCCGAATTCCTAGATTTTCGTTGGTGCAATCTAGATCGTGGACGTGACATGATAAGAATTTCAGATAAAAGAGATTTTTTTTATATACTGTGAAAAATACTATATGTTTGTTTATCATATTCTTTATCAATTTGTGAAACATTAACTTTATATATAAGGAATTAAAAATATATTCACAGGACTCTCTCTCTCTCTCTCTGTCTCTCTCACTCATATAAATGCTATTTGTATGTATGCATGTATATGTAGTTGTATTATATATCTTTATATTCATATACAATTACTAAAAAAAATTAATAAATAAAAAATTGTTCAGTATTCAATATTCATCTTCTCTTGCATCATCTTATTAAATAGTTTAAAAAATAATTATTTATAATTATAAAAAAGTATAATACTTTTAGTCATCATATAAATAAAATAATGGAAATTAAAATCTATTTCTCTGCTAAGTTAAATTAAATTCTTAATCGCAAAATTACGTCCAATCTATAATTCATTTCGATAACTTGGAGAAATTTGTTCATAACTAATTTCTGTACGTAAGCGCCGTATTAGGTAGCCGTTAATAACTCGCTTCGTAATCAACGTGTGATCGGGCATCGTAAAAATGTAATTTACCGAAGCGAAGATAGGAAAGATAGACAGGAAAAGAAGAAAGAAAAAAAGAGAAAGACATATTGGCGTATTAGAGGTGTGAGTGAGAAAAGAATTCTTTATACGATTCGAGTGCGCGATGCAAGGCAAGGAACGAAACCAACAACGAGCGAACAGAACGAGCGGCGCAACGATGGATGCGCGGAATTTATTACGACAGTTTAAGAATATAGGTAATTATTTACGTTTATTGTTCGATCGTGATGTTTATGGTTTATGTAAATTATACGCCGTAATGGGGTGCCTAACCGCTGCCTCTTCTTATATCTCCCCGTCGTCGCGAAAGCTCATCTTTCCGCTCGCCGGAGAGCTTAAGATCGTTCTGCGATATCGTCATGGATCGAATTCGTGCGTAACCAGTAACGATCGATAATATATCATCCATTAATCACGTAGGAACAACTTTCAATTCGCGAGTAACTTTACCGTTACGAGAGCGAACTCTCATCTTAATGATAATCCTTAATAATATTCGTGGTGATTAGAACGGTGATTAACCTTTTATGATTCCTAAGAATCTTGTAATATTTAAGAATATATTATATACTTCTTATACCTAAATTTATTATTATACATTATTGTAAAATACATGTAAATTTCTTTGACATAAATTATGAATTACTTGTAAAATTTCAAACTAAGTAATACAAAAGATTGGAAAACAATTTATTAATAATTAATACTTCATTAATTTTTAACATAATTTGAAATTATTTTATAATTAATGAATTCTCAAAAAATCTAGTAAGCTAACAAAAATTCTGAACTCCCTGCAATATGAGTATTATCGATAACATGCTAAAATTAATTATCGATCTGGCAGCTATAATGTCAGAAAAAGAATAAGACAAAATCAGATTTTGTATTGATCTATTGATAATCTAATTTCCAATTTCGAGCTATCTCGAATATTAATATTAAAAGTCAAACATATGTGCACGATTGAACGAAATATTATTTTCACGATGAATATTATGATGTGGTGATTTTCATACTCGATTGGTCTACCGTAATCTCTCATTGTAACTGGTATCTGAAGGTAAGAGAGCGGCAATCGACGACGACGACGACGACAGTGGTGGTTGCCGACATCCCGAGAGCTTTTAACGTCGCGTTTGCAAATTGGAACATAAAATCACGGTTATAACGTGCATCGTTGATTGTTCGTTACCACCGTTGCCTACGCACTCGAGCGTGTGCGTGTGCGCCCCGACGATGATGCGTGTCGCGAGGAACACGCGTGTGAGTGCGCGCACGGCCAACCGACCGGCGGAGGTTAACTACCATGGAACATTGCATATAAAAGGCCGTTCCGATATTTCATCGGGCGGTATGCGGTAGAGCCATCGGGAGTGTGTATCAAGGGCGAATCGATTTCTCGAGAGCGAGCCGATCGTTCGGCGAGCGCGCCCCGCTCGCGCTCGCTTCGTCGATCTCCATTCTAGATCTTCATTCGCAATTTCGACTCGAGGTATTCCGGCTATTTATTATCTTACCGTCCGCATCTGCTGCCGGACCGCGAGGATTCGCAGTCTATTGCATTTTTAATTAATCCATAGGCACATACACGTGGTATCGAGCGTGGACGATCTCGCGCCGCGCCGTGTTCTCCAACGACTGCGACGTCAGGGATTCGAAGTATTCAATTTCGTCGATCCTTCTCTTCTTTCATAAGCTGTCTACATATTATCACGTTAATCGTGGAACAGCTAATAGTTTTGTAGAAAGTCTGGGATTGAGACCAATTAGTAAATCATTGATATAAATAGATTTATACAAATTTATACGAACCATTAAAAAGATAAAGATGCTTATTTCTTATCACGTATGCCCGTGGATAAATACCAATCTTAATTGTATAATAAATTACACTCTCTCAATAATCAATTAAAGAAAGCGAGATTATTCCCAAGCACAATATTTCTTGTACAAGATTTCAAATCTATCAATTTATGGAATATTGCACAATCTTAAAATAACTTAAAATACCAAGTCATCCTTTTCACACGATTACGATTATTTCGCACATCGATGCAGAAATGCGAGAAGGAAGCCTTATCGTTGCGTGAGCGACGCTGCACCGCGAGCGAAGTCGGCGTCTGTCCGGGTAATTACGCGAAATAGATTCGGTATCTCGATGTCTCCCAACCGATCGGTTGTTTCTCCCCTTAACAAATGTCCATTACGGTCATCCTCGTTGACTCCTTCGACTCTTCGTGCTCGTGCGTAGCCGCGGTTGACGTGCTCGGGGGCGGTGAGGGCCGGAAAGAACGCTGCCGCTCGTTGCGATATTAGCCGAAGGGGTCGGAAGGCTGGAGGCTTTCCGAGGCACCGAGGGCCCCCGCCGGGTTACTAATTGCAATCACGGTCAACAATCTGGCGAGGCAAGAGGATGCATCGGCGAAAAGAGACTGTGTTGGAAAGCACTCTTCTGTCATGCTGATCGGGAATTAAGCTGCGTGCACAGTGATTGCTAAAACTGTGACGTCTGTCCATGCAAACTTAAAGCTTGTTTTTAAACAATTGGAGTTTGTTAAATGGAACACATTATTAAATGAAAAGAAACGAATTTTTTTCACGCAAAATGTAAAATTGAAACTGTATCACAATATTCTATTAAGATTTTTACTGTGAAGTATTAGTTTAATACTATTAATTGACACGTTCATCCTATTAACACAAAAATAATTATTATTAATGATGATTTCTTACGTTTTTATTTCTTTTCGTACAATAATAGCGACTATAAAATATTTACATAAATATTCAAAATACAGAATTATCGGTTTATTCTTGGACCTCAATTATTTTATGTGATGATTTATACAAACAGATCACAGAATCTATTTAGATAATCTTGTACTAAAGATTCAGATAAAATTTAAATATCACATTATTCAGCATAATAATGTAATGAAATGTGCTTTCGCTGACGAATGCACGGCAGTGAAATGTGCTGCCTGGAACCGGCAGCAGATTGGCCGATAGTTCGTTCGGAGCTAATGGGTACTCGCGATGGTTACTAATTGGGTAGATCGTCGTTCGTCGATATTGCAACCGGCAGCCGGCAGCGGGATCCAAGCCGGCAGAGGGTCCAATGGAATCTCTCTATCGGCGGAACTGACGTCGGCTTTTGTGGCCGCGGCTCCGCGTACCTTGGAAAAACATGCCGTTGAACGGCGGTTCCCTCTTTCGCCAAGTCAAGGGCAGCCCTTTGCTATCCCGCCGATTCGCCGGGGTACGAACGGCTCTCCAGAAATTCCACTGTAGGAACATTCGGCTACCGCAGAAGTTCTCGATACACAATTAATCCTAGCCTCTGCAGCGATTACATATCTGCTTAACGCTTTTTGAGACAATTCGCAGCATTCTCTTTCTTGAAAGAAATTCTTGAAATATTTCGATTACTTCATAAATCGAAAAAGAAATATAAAATTAAATAATATTAAATTCTAAATGGCTCGTTTTATTATTCCTATCGCAGAGATGACGTGACTTGTTCAACACGTCAATGATATGTTGCTTTACAAAAATATGTTTCTCTCATATAAAGTTTGAATCTGTTTCTCTTGATTAAAGATACTGTCACATTATTTAAAACATAAGATGTAAACGAAATCGATGAAATAGACGTTTCTTTCAACGATAAGATGGTACGTGAATTAAAATGTATATTTATATAACTAATTGTAAGTAACAAATACTTATCTAAAGAAAATCAATTCCGTAATTTTCTTAACTTAAAGGCTATTTCGAAGCAAAATTATTTAATGTCTTTTAGAATCTTTTAGAAATTCCTCTTCCCTCCAGATTTAACACTAACATGTAAAATATATTTTGTCTAGTGGATACATTTTAAGGTACCACACAACCGGCGGAAGAGTTGTCGGGCCCTTTTAGATACACGAGTAAAATATTTACTGTAAAGCCGTGCCGAGCGATAACGCGTCTTCGATACGAATCTAGCATGACGCATGGTGTTCTTCCGAAGAAATATGCTACCTGCGAGTATTTATTGCCAACGTGCGCACGCGGCGGAGTCGAGGGAGTGATTCGAAAAGAAAAGACATTTAAAAAAGCGTTTTTATGTAACCAAATAATATTAATCCAGCGACAAGTAACAATCAAGAATAATAGAATTTTTACGTTTCGAAAGCGTGTCAACAATTTAATCCGTCGCGGAATGACGATACACGAGGAAGTCGATCCTTCGCGCAAACACTAACGCTGGAATAAGCGCTAATCACGGCGATACCAGACGGATACTCCGCTCCGCAAGAATATCCTCTTCGATGAGCGGCAACGTCCTTGCGAGTCTCGGCGAACGGCCTCGAGAGAACCTCTTGCCGGGTTTCCGGGCTGCAAGTGATGCACGGCGATGTGTGCCAGACACTCTCGCACGCCTAGGAATTCCTGACCCTGCCCACCTTGACTGCCTGCCCACGAAGCGCCCAGGCAGTTGCCTGGAAGCGCGAGCCTCCGCGGCAGGCTCCGCGCGCGGAAGATAATCGCGGGCGTGAGCAGCGCGCGCGTGCAACATGCTGCGCGCACACGCGAAAACTCCGCGACCGGTCTTGCATGGGCACGGCTCTCTGGCTTCCTGGCATCCCTTTGTTGCACCTACTACCAGCCGACTATTTATAGTTCGCGACCTATCGCACGCGCGCATACGAATGCCTGTAATACTGATTCTTCTCAGAAGCGAAATTTGCGACAGCCTCAAGTCGATTGGACATGGCAAAATTATCCAATGTATTACTACGGTTAGATTTTTATTTTATTTCAAGACCATATAAAGTAAGATATTTAGATCGCATGAGGAAAGCATGATATCCTATTTTTACATGTGCAATCAGCTTTAGTTGAAGCTGCAATCGCTTCAGTAACTGAAGCGATTGTTTATTAAAGATAGTTATTATTACTCAAGATTTCATTCTTTTTTCATAATTAATTTTAAATAGTGTATTTCTATGTGAAAAATTGACAGCATTCCAGAATGCAAATATTTGATATTTAATAGGTAAATATATATGAACAAAATGATAATATGATTCAGAAAAGAAGTTGAACATTCAGCAACGTTTCCAAACCGGCCATTTACCGGTGCATACATCATTATGAAGGTAACGATTGAAAATTGAGAGTAAAATATTAGTCTCTGGCACTCCTTTGACCAGTTTCGTTGCCATAAGCTGTGATCTCGGTAGATTAATGTGAAGGAAAGAGTGGTAATGCGTACCCGTTCTATGCACCATGTCCGCGCACTGTTCACAAGTACATTTTTCGCGTTCTGAATTATTGCAATCTTAACGTGTCGTAATTACGTCGCGGTGCCATTATGTTAATACAGGCACTCCTGAATGATGCTGGTGTCGCAACGTTATAGCGCGATATGGTTCGAAAAACGATTATTGAACGCGATCGCGAGGGGTATAAAATCCGCCATTACGCTGGATAACCATAGCCAGTGATGTAGTAGAGCATAAAATAGGAGACACGTATTACGGCATTATTACGATAACTATTATATATTGTTACGACTGCGCCCTGAACCTGAGTAACGACGAGCGCCGCCCGCGTGCGGGGCATCGAATGGTTCGTTCGCTTCATCAGGAAGCGATTGTCGTCCCGGCGCGGCACGACAACGTGGGACGAGAATCGTCGTAGGAGCAATCGTCTGGATAGACTTTCACTGGCATTTTCCTGGCGTAGCTACACCCACCCGCGTTGCGTGAACGCGCGCGTTCACGCGGCGATCGGCGAGAAATTATGACCCGACCGTTCTCATCGGCGCGACGTCCGCCGCATGCGATAAAACGCATAATGTAGGTTTCGCGTGGCCGTCCTAAATTCGAGTGGACTGTCATTGCGTCGACTTGTGCGTCGACAACTGAAACGCGTATCCAATAACCCGTTGGCAGAGATCGCCGATTTATCGTCAGTTTTTCACCTCGGGGGGCTGCTGGCACTCGTACAATCCATGTCGCAGGCGATATACGAATAATATGCGGATGTCGTTCTGATGGCACACAGCTGACATTAAACATAGGTTTTTAACTTATGTAATATAATAGTTCTATATGAAGAAACCATTTTAAGTAATATAAATCAACCACGGAGAGGATTAGACGTACTAGAAAGAGTTTGACTTTTATTGATACAAGCTGTCTTGCAGCTACCAACTATCAAGAATATATATATTTTATGATGAATGGCTATGAGATTATGCCATTCAATAATATTATGAGTATAAGTGAACAAAACAAATAGAGGATTTTTTAAGATTTAAACAATTTATCACTATACGAAGCATTACGGTGTTTAGAAATCGACTGATCAAATTTAAATTCAGTATTTTAAATTGATATATTTCTTCCGCTCTAAGTTGTCTGCAATCTCTAAAAAATTCTCATCAAACTGATCAATTGCTTTATTTACTGTTTTTAAACATATTGATGACGTTTGCCATAAACCACAAAACACATAATAAATTAAAAGTATGATTTTTCTTTGATACAGCACAAAACGAAAATTGTTCTTATGTTTCTGTCGATTGTTAAATGAAATTTAATGCAATCGCATTGAGATAACGACGTGACAGATTTTATTTCGTCGCGCGAAAGCGGTTTGCATTAACGCGTTTTTGTTACCGCTATGATTCAATGGTTTATGATATTCCCGACATAGTGGTATATCAATTCTCGAAGGTATATCTGCAGGTGGTCAATAGGTATAAAACATCAAAGGAATAGAAGAGTATTGCGATGACCTAGCAAGAAACAGCAGTCTCTCAAAAGAGATCCTCGTTTATGAGGCTTCTACAAATAAATTTATAATACCGGTATAATTGAATAATTTATCGAATTATTGAATTTCTTAGCAATTCGAAAAGTGTATGCAATATATAGGGATGTTTTGAATGTTTGATTTACAATAACCCATAACGCTTGTAATTATTGAAGCGAAGGAATTTGGAATTTATGCCATTCTCGCTTTATATCTAATTAGTATCGATTCCTACCCAATAACCTCATTCGTTCAACGGCGATTCATTCCTAAATTAGCTTTGTCATTTAGAATTCTACTCTGAATTGATTATCGGAAAATAGCTAATATAATTATGCAGTGCATTATATTTTTCTGCAGGCGACAGAAACGCGTATCAGCTTATAATTAAGATATATAAGGTCATGCAAAAGTAATTTAGTAATGTAGTAGTTTAGTAGTGATATACAATATAAAATATGCATTTGTTACATTAATGTTACATTATGCATTTGTTACATTAATACAATATGCATATGTTAAATAGATTTTTATTTTGGAATTTCTTCTATATATTTGTGTCTTTATATGGATTTCAATCCTTCTCATCAAAATAATTATTTGCTTTATTACGATTGAAAAATCTTGTTTTTATAGCTTAACGATAACTCTACAATCCCAGCATGTAAATCTCAAACGTTCATTTATTCTTCCTTCATCACGATAAGCTTTATCTCGATTATTATTATAGCGGAAGGCACGCGCAAGTGGCAGCTGGCTTTCCAAACGATATGACGACCAATCGAACCGACATCTGTCGCGCAACGTGTAATCGATCGACTAATTAATGTGGATGAATCGGCAATCCTTATTAGCACCCCGTGGTTTTTGTATTTGCAATGATTGCATAATTTATAGCATTACAATATTTCAAATCGAATCCAGAATGGACTAATGGATGGTCGACGTACGTAAGCACATATTCAGAATAAAAAGACGTTGACGCGAGGGTTCGGCCGGAAGTAGCAGCGATTGCGGCCACGTGCATAAGTCTCTACATTTACGAGGTCTTCGCATAGAGGAGTGGCGTTTAGCGAAATTCATTACTTCGTTCATTACTATCAGCTCTTCTTCCTTTTCGTTCTCCCCTCTTTCTTTGCTCTCGGTTACGTGGCTGCGCCTTCGGATCGCCGTAATTTACGAGGCTCTCTTCCCTCTACCTCGTCTTCCCATTCGTTTAGCATTCGCACTAGCATTACAGCGTGCGTTGCACGCACGATCGGTGTATACGCTCGCAGTTAGTATAAAGGTGAACAGAACCACATGCGGTATTAATGTATAAATTTATGGACGGAAAGAAAAAAGAAGAAGCGATGTTGAGGGAAGAATAATGTATCAAATCTGACTCAAATCATTACGAACCACAGACAATCCATATTTCTCTTTTCTCTCACTTTTCCGAAACGAGAAGACACTAAATAATTGTTTTTGAATAGTAACAATCAAAGTGTAATTATTACAATAAAATGATCACGTTAATCATTATATGTTGATAACGTATCATAATTATATCACACGTAATTATTATATACTATCACTATCAACTATGACCTTTATATTATAAAATTAAAATCAGACTTAATTCTTTTTTAGATATATTGCAACAAACTTACATTTTTGGAAAACATATTATATATAAATTAAATTATATAATAATTGGAACCCAATTCTATCTATAAATAATAATCTACAACAAATATATAATATTAGCCTCAAGCTTTTAATATTTATTTAAACGATTTCAACGAGAAAGACAGCCACATCAAGAATATACTTGCCGATGTCTTTTAAAATTTTCGGTTCGGAGAGTTACACCATCGTCGTTCTTGGTAATATTAACGATTCAATATTTATTTCTTGTGTGTTGGCGTAATTCATCGGCCAATCACTGTTATCTCGGTTCCAATTATTGACCACAGTGGATCTGAGAGCGCACTGGAACGAGCAAGGTTGTCCTTTTCAAAGACTTGTCGGAACGTCGTCGTAAAGAAGAGCGGGAGACCGGTAAAAGGTGCGTCCTCGAAAAAAGGAGTCGCGAGCGTTGGAAAGATCGATCGGCGATCCTTTTCAACGATCCGCCCTTCGTGTCTCCGACGCGGCACTCCTGGCCACCTCGTACCTTGCAATTAGCGACTTACGGCGTACAGACGGCCGTTAATTAAATTGAAACCGATAGCCGTAGGAACGGCTTATTACTCGCGCCTGAGACACCACCTTCTAGGAAAACGGCTTCCATTTGCCTCTCTTCCAAACCAGCTGCTACATCATAAAACTGCAACACATTCGTGGATCTTGTAAATGACAAGAACGTGTAACACATGTATATTATTCCGTAGAATATTTCTTACAAAATATTTATCTGCGCTTAGAAATAATTATGAAAAATTCCAAATATAAAATAAAGTAAAAAAAAATAAAATTATAATATAAAACAAACATTATTTTGGTAACATTATTATGAATTGCGTATATGACAAACAGGTATTTGTAACTATTGCAATATAATTCTGTTTTGATGTTATAATAAATTATTATTAATATTAATCATAATAAAAAATTAAAATGTTTGTAAAAAGTATGAAATAGGATTAATATCAATTACGATGATTAAAAATAAAAATATTAATGTTAAAATATTGAAATTCGTTTTATATATTATATTTTATACATTATTTGAGAAATCGGAAAATGGCAAATTTGCTCTCAAAATTGCTATTATTTGTGTTACTAAAATTCTTGTCAAATCTACAATTGCTACGTGAACTAAGAAAAATTGTGTAAAAATAATTTCATGATTGCCAGTAGAATATCGCGGCAAGAATAAAACAGCCCTCGATTTATGATATTCATACGAGAATTTTTAGCAGTTTCGCATTCATGCTTTGGATATAATGATAAATCTTGGTACAAATAGTTTCGATCTCGCTTGTACACCACGGAAATGAGAGAGAGAAAGAGAGAATATCCGCTCCCCTTTACATAGATTAGCATCCCTATCAAGGCCCTATAGGTCCATGTGTTTAAGACACGCATACCGTGCAGAATGACTGCACGCACGGCACGACTAAACGAATTATAACTAGCTGATAAACATACGTACGAGAAATAACATCCGGCGGATTTTCTAGGGACCTTTCCAAGATCGCGCAAGCGAAAGAGTCCGCGATTACATATTCAGACATGCTAGGCAAATACATATCCAAACCTGGGACCAGACCCCAACAAATGTATATGTACGTATAACCGACCGCACACGCTATGCTAATATTTATCAATATCGATGCATGGGGTGGTGTCCTTCACGTGCTATGTATAATACATACCTCAAACGCAAGGGTCGATCCGATAATGGAGATAACCATCGTCCCGTATTTTTTGATATCTAATCGCAGAAACTCGGCTGATTAACCGAAGGTGATGTTTAATACTTACTACCGATCCCGTGGTCTTGTAAACGAAGACTTACGAGACATTAGGCGCAGTCGGGGAATAGTTCCAAGTACCGGCTGCGAACGCCTCCTGCGTGAGTAAGCGATGTTCGAAGGATGCACTTGTCCGCCGAGTATTCTTACTGGCGTCGGGTGTCCTACAGTATATAATGAAGATTAACACGATGGTAAATTTGTATTTTGTACACGCGAATTTTGTACAATTCCAAAATAAGTATTACTGTGTAAATCCTCAACATTTATATTATACACATTTTAGATTTAATCGTATATTATTTTAATAAGCAATTGAGGATGTAAAACAAAACATTTAAAGATAGAAAGAGATATTCCTATGAATATCAAAATTTCCTGTTTTTCTAAAATTTCATATATTAATTTTTTTGGAATCACAATCAGTATTCTTATTAAAAATATTCGAAAAAAACATTGAAAGACCAGGTATTTTTATTTTTGCCTATTAGAATTGAGTACATTCGTATATCTCTTACGCGAGTTTACAGTTCTTTCGTGAAACCGACAACGCCCGTTTTGCATACCGAAGCAATGAATGCCGGGACTGGAGCTTCATAGGATCCCTTTTCTTTCCTTTCGTCTATTTGCGTCCGCGTCGCGTCTGTTCCCCTTCCTCGTTCTCTAGCTATCTTTCTCTCAAGATAGCTCGAGAGGCTTTTACCTTAGTGCGAGAAATGGCGTCGCGGCCCTACATGGCAGCAAGTCGTTAACGCGGTGTCGACGGTTTTCTCCTCTTGACAGTCTCTCGGCATTGTTGGCGCCTACCTGCCTGGATTGCAACGACACTCCACCTATCAGAAGCCTCACCCTCGCTTCTCACCCTAATAAGGCGTCCATGAACACGAGGAATGTCTTCTGTGAAGTATACCCTAGAGCATATACCTTAGCTACCGATTATTGAAAACATCTATTTTATAATTATAATCACAATAAGAATATATATCTATAAGGTGTAGTCTTATTTCAAATTATAGCGTAACTTATTATGGACATTTTTACAAATAATATAAAGCGAATTTGCATAAAAATACTTCTGTCTACCATTTTATAGGTAAATTATTTCCCTAATTTTAGATCTACATAAATTTTATTTATATATTCATTTTTAATGTTTCCCCTTTTTAAATGCATCCTATATTTAACATTTTTTAATTCTTCTAGATTAAGGATTATTTATATGGAAACTCAATTTACATAATTTTACTTTGCGTAAGCATTACAGACATACAACGGAAACTAAATTTATCAACGGCGTGGGTGTTCCAATTTGGAACTGCAACGATCTCCACCAAACTCAAGAATAATATACACTGATTGTAATTTCAATGGAGCTCGCCGACATAAATCCATCCATCCAAGATGGAATACGCCGCTCATCCATATTAACCTAAATGAAACGGCTCTTCTTCCGGGTATGTCCATGGTAAATGTCAATGGACCACCTTTTCGATATCAATCTCTTACTTAAGATACAGTTCAATCTGTGTACCCCGACCGTTTATTTAATATATGGATACATTTCCATTGTAAGCCGCGATTAATGACGCGGAGTGCCGCTTCCTCGCCGCTGCATTTACTTAAGATACCCTCGTAGACGGAAATCATTAAAGCGATTTTTTTAAAACGTTATCGTAATTACAGCGCAAGTATTTCTTAAGTAATATTATATAATTTTTTATCATTTTAATATATTTTCTGTTACACTGATCTATATCGTTAATGGTACAAACCGATTTATCGTCTGCTCTATTAAGCCGATATACTTACTTACTCACGAGGTTCTTAAATCGCAAGTAATATATATAAATGTCTATTACAAATTTTAAACCCATATAGATAATTATTAAACATTTAAAGATTATGAGAATATTAATTTAAAATATATATGATATAAGGAATATATCATACTCTCTACAGCTTATCAGTATTACTAAATTAAAAGCTGTCGCTATCCGTAATAACCGCAATAAGTATAGCTCCCACAACGCTAAAATATTTTCGTATAATTGAAAGATCGAATGCGTTAAAGTCCATTTGGCAGCGACGTTTCCCAGTTATTTATAATACACTCGAAAATATCAGTGCCCCGATAAATCCATCGTCCGTTGATATTCAATTAATATAATTGCCCGTATGTACTTTAGGATACCTAAGATCGATCGTTTATGTGCAGCATTTTGCTCGGTGCCTCTGAATTTCGCCATAGAATCAGGTGTTTCACTCTCGGCTGCAGGACGGAACGATAATCGCGCGAACAGTTCAAAGGCAGTGGTTTAGTGCGTGCTCGCCGATCTTTAAAGCCTTTAATAAGGGGCTTTGGCAAATAACAAGGTCTGTCCGAGTAAACGTGTCTATTTACGAGATATGTGGCTACGCAAACTCTGTTTCCTCGATCTCTCTCCTTTTCGGTAATCATCGCATCGGGTTTAGGAAACTACTGATTAATTTTCTGAATATGTTGCCAGTACACGTAAAGCAAAAATTTCAAGAAACACATACTTAATCAATTTTCATGGCAATACCGCAATGAAACGTACTTGATATTTTAGAAAATACTATACTTCTGTATTATTGAATACGTGAATGTTATATTTTTTTACGATAATGGTTTTGAAGAACTAAAATACTGGAAATATTAAGAAAAGAACACTATTTATAGTAAAAAAAAAATTACAACTCAATAAAAAATTATTTAAAAATATTTCGAGAATTGCTTGATATACTTTTGATAAAAATTTCTTGTTTCAGGCATGACAGTATTAAACTCGTTGAAATGTATAGAAAAATGAATATATTCGTTTTTAGTCATATCTTCTTTGTTACTCGTCGAGTCGCGAATAATAGAGAGTAAACATGCGACTTTACGTAATGAAAAATGACGACTTTCCGATACCAAGTCGCCGATTTATCATCAATATAACGAGCCAAACAGCTTGGACGTCGACAATAATTAACCCTCATTGATTGGCTCTATTGTGGATAAATAAGGCGCTGGTCGTCCGTCTCTTCGGCGTATACTAATCGAGACGGCCGGACGACTGTCACGGACGACTGTCCCCGAAGATGAAATCCATCCAGCAGGCGAACAACGGGAGATACAAGTGTAAGCTTAAAAGCATATTCATTTCTCAAGAAATTAAAATTTTCTATTCTTTAAAATAATGATTTTGTCAAAATAATTGTTAATATCCTAGATAATTCCAAACATAATCTTTGTTAAACGTATAGCTACTTTTTGAAACTTTTTCTCATCGACTGTATATTCAAAAAACAAAAATAACAAATATCGTTCGATAGTTTTCCGTTTTTTTTTCAACCATCAAATATCACCGCCGATACCTTGTGAATTTAAAAGTGCCGGAAGATTTAAAGGTGCACGTAAATATGTAAATGGTTTATCGATATCTCAGGACGATTTGTCGCGAGCAGTTCGACATATTTTAAACATACAGGGAATTGTAAAGCAATGCAAAACGAAAGATAGAAAATAAAAGACACAGAGAGAGAGAGAGAGAGAGAGAGAGAGAGAAAGGCAGCATGAAAAAGAGCGATAACACGCGATTTACTAATCGTGGTATCGCCTCTATCCCCAGGGGTCGTGGGGTTGGACGATGAGCAACGGCGGTGTACATTATTCGTAGAGAGGCCCCGAAGTGCACGAAATCCCCCTTTCTCGTGTGAGATACGACCAGACGTTTCGACTTCTCGGAACCGGCGAGGTCGACGAGCCTGGTGAACCGCGGGGATCCTCGCCCACGCTTAAACCAGTGCACAAAGCGGAGAAATCAAAACCAAATTCGATCCGGGATCCGACGTCCCATTGGACATGGGTGGATGAAACAGGTGGAGTTTGACCTCGGTAGGTCAACGGAAATTAATACGATCCTCGAGACACAACTTGATTCTTTTACGTTCACCGTTTCCAACGTATCCAGGAAATATCTTTCCTTATCTGATGTATGTAAATCGTAATAAACGTAATAAATTCGTACGGAAAAGAAAAAAAATGTTCCGCTACTTGTTTAATATTTAAACACTTGTAAATAAAATTAATTATCACAATTTATTCATTATGATGTAAAGAAACATAAAAGCACAGATTTCTGAATCACATTTTTAACACAATTTAATGCAAGTATCTTTGATGGCCTGCAAGAAAGATAACGGGAAGGAATTCGAGTAAGAAGGAAACTGGAAAACATACTTCGAAGTAGTCATTCGTTAAACTCTTCCAAGTCCATCGCAAAACACTCCATAACTCACGGTTTATGACAGTATTAGATCTACGGTACATCAACGTGATCAGTTTTCCCGACGAGCGCTGTTTTTGCACCAAAATCGGCACCCTTAATGCGCCACCACAGGGCAACATGTGTATTATCGGCGCGGAAGAATGCCGGCCGGTCGCACAACTCGAGAGAATGCCACGTTTCCGTGCGTGGTCTTAGGTATTCGCACGAAGGAACCTTGTTCTTCCACGGCAAACCATAAATCCCGGTACAGCGGGTTACTATCCGGCCGGGCTGAGTTCGCCACACAGGTCATGCCTAACCACAGTCAGATAATTGGCGAAATGTAGTAATTCCTAATTACGGGAGATACCATGCCTAATTCCGCGACAAACTCGCGATTAAAAATCGACAAACAACATATTTTTTTCTCGATTAATAACTACGCTATCCGACGTTTCAATAATTTGTCCGTCAAATCTGTACCTTGTTATCAATGGATAAATAAACGATCATGTGTATTCTGTAATGATCATTAATTATTTTATATTTTGCTCGAAATCGTGTCAGTTGAAAATACTTGTTTGTGAAAAACACTTCAAATTTTATATTTTTTCATCTATCTAAGAAAGCTCGAATACATTTTACTACTTTATTTCTGGATAAGTTGCAATTATAATTAAATGCGGCTATATCCACATCTATGGAATTGAATAGCAATGGATATATTCGTAGAAATATTAGTTCTTTTGAGATTTGAATATCAATATTAGAAATATAAACTCATATGATATTCTACAGATGATTACCATTTAGCCCCAATCTTAAATATATTTCTATAATTTCTATAATATATCTTTTTAGCGAGAAAAGTGTTATATTTAATTATTCCACTAATATGGTCATCTACCCTTGTTCGCATTGTGAAATTACCTCAGGCACATAATTTAAATTTCGAAAAAAGGTTTTACTGCTCGTCAATGCTCGTAATTTAAGGATCGTCACATCGTTAAAACGCAAACGCGACTATCGAAATTTTACACGACCGACATTTATACGGGATTACGGATATCTTTAACTATTCTACAGAGCCCCTAATAAAGATGTCTCCACACGGTTTTATACGACTCTATTTGGTGCGTAGGCAGCGAATTTTACGACGATCTTTACATATTATCGTCGTGAGAGCGTATGCCACGTCGATCTCACTTCGCAGCTCAGTTCATAGATTCGCACCCAGTTTTAACACCTCGTAAAATTATGAGCGATCACCGTCTAATACTGCCAGGATATTGCGAGTTATGTGTCACCCCATTGTATTTCAATGTCCCTTTGACGCCGTCAATTCAAGCAGGTGGAATTTACACACGCTATCATCGAATCTGCAGGCATATCTTAATGTAATATCTTTTTGGTTGAATATAACATCGTAAAATTATTCATTTAATCCGATTATTCCAAACAGATTATTCCATGTTCAAATTAAATGTCAGTCTCATGGGAAAATCGAAAAAAAAATTACTTACACAGAAATATTATATATTAATATAAAAGAAAATATTAATATCATGAACATTGTAGAGAAAAATATAAAGCAACAGCATAAAGATCAATGCAAACCTTTTAGCAATTTAATCTAGACTTTAATACCATTTGTCGAAAAAAAGAAAATTGATCAGATACAAAACAAATCAATTACAAGGAGATAAAAATTAGTATTAATTTGGCTCTGAAATGCTAATGGTATAATAAAACATAAAATTTTAAAAGGATTCGATTAAGTGAGAAGATAAAACAAACATAACGTGAAAAATAAGATATGCTACATATGTATATGTAATTGTGCGTGTGTCGATGTGTATGTAAATATCTGATTCTTTAATAGCCGCATAAAACCTCAAAAGAATTTTGTTTATTCCACTTTACAACTTGTTAACTTATTAACCTATCAAAGAACTAGGAACAAAATTATATGTACGTAGATCAAATATCGGCAAGGCACACATAATGTGTTCGATGAATGCAAACGATCGTTTGACAAACTCACGCGTCGGATTCGCGATAATTTTAAGCGGCGGCTATTAACGCGCTGTTAATACGAATGAGCGGGCAGGCGATGAGCGACATCACGGTGGTTCGTCCTCGACGAACATCCCAGAGACGTTCTGCCAGCGTAGACGAATGGCATAAATCAGCGGTGCATTATTAAGTGTCCCCGGTATTAATTAAGATACGGCGCCCCGAGACGACCGCAGACGAAGACAAATAACCAGGTGAATTCGTAAAGGGGAAGAGAGAAGAAACTGTTTTGTGGAAGGGAAGCTTCGCTCAAGAGCAAGAAGAATAAGTGGTAAAGGAGAAAGAGGGAAAGGGAAGGCAAAACGGAGTCGCGAGCGCGACGAAGGTGTACGGCCGGCTAGCGTGATCCTTTATAAGCGGGGGCCAAGGGTACAAGACGGGAAGGTAAGAAGGTAGGCATAATGGCGTAATTATCCGAGGACGAGACAAATTGCATACACGCCTGCTCGCGACACGCCACGGTCCACATGTTCAAGTGACGCCGCCGTCGCCGCCGCCGCCGACTCCGTCGGCCGGCTTCCACGGCGCGTAGGAGTCGAACCTTCGGCCCTAAGGGGTTCTTCCCCCGTGCGTCGCAATTGTCTCGTTAAACTCGCCGCGGGACGCCTTGGAAGAAAGATCCACCTGATCGCGCGCGGGGTGGAGAGCCGGAGGGAGGGAAGGGGAGAGATGGTCGCGTACAACTCACTGTTGTCTTCACGGTGAATTATATCCGCGATGCGGCCTGAAGATTATGATGCGTTCCTCGTTTATTCTACATGTATCTTCACTTGTCTGACATACGCGGAATACCAACGGACATTTAAATACCTTCAGCGTTTTGACGGAGCGATGGCTTTCTTTATCGGTACGGACACGGTCAGACGGTTAATCATACTAATCCGCGCAGACGTACCGTATTACATTGTTGCGCGACAGCTATTACAACCGCTATTTCTGAAACTGTTCAGTTTCTGGTGTTACATGACTTTATGGATGCGAAGAATGTCGTAAGATACGCTTCTTATTTCTCGCTTATCTCAGTCAGACGCGGTGAAAATTCTAGAAAGAGGATTCGAAAGTTTGGGAAACGGTGCTTCCTAGACGTGCGCAAACGCGGTGAAGATAACGTGTACACAACGGTTATGGAAGTTACATGCTTAGAAACCCAGGTATCTTCTCGCGATTAAGATAACGCTGTTCGTTGCATAGTTGCGATTAATGATACGACTTCTCGAGCTGAGGACAAGCGTGATACTTGCAAACTTCACGTTTACTCACAAATTTCCATTAATTGTTCTTGAACGATCTAAGCTGTAGATGTAATTAATGTAAAACTATTTTCTCAATTACAATTCTGAATGAAAAATGAAATTCTAGTTTTATTTCCGTGCACGTCCAAATGTAAGCAAATATATTACAGGTTCATACACTCATTTAATTATGAATACGATTCTTAATAAAAGTAATAATGAATAGAATTTTCACGCTATAAAAATAAATTTGTTATACAACGTAACGACACCTGTCTTCCAGCAACGAGACAATATATAGCGTACGAGTACGTCGAACTTTTGCATCGCAGCTCGCTTTTGCTTATAATCTCGTCGGATACCGCTAAGAACCGTGTCTTACGATCGTTTCGCTTTGCATCATTACCGTCTCGATAGCGCTGAAAATACCTATCTTTTATTACCGGTCTCTTCTTTATCTACTTACTTACGTATCAATTTACTTATCTATAAATCACTCCATCGGCAGATCTACGTATCTCTATCGCGGCGATACAGAAGAGCTACCTTCCATGGCGACGTAACGACCACCTAATGGGAATAGTAGCCTGTACGTGTATAATTCAACCCGACCCGACGGAAGGCAGCCCCGTTGTTTCTGGCGCTACACCCTGACAAAGCGTTCCCCGCGCGAGAGAAAGGCATGTATAATATAATCAGTAATAGCGATTGCAAGCTCTCGAGCTATCTCCCGAAAATGCATCGCTCAATTACCAGCGAGAAAACCTCGAGGCTATTGTTGCAACTTGCGTCTTACGTCAGAATGAAATGCGATCGGAGTTTCAAAACCTTTACTTTCCGATCTGATTAGAACGCGTCATTTGTTATAGCTTATATTTTTTAGCCATTTGTGAAAAAAATTTTAATGAGAAATTTGCTCTCGATTTGAGCATTAGATTGTTTTCTGTCATAAGAGTATCTCCGAGCATGAGACTTTCGACAGATCATGTCGGAGTACTTCAACACATGGCATAACATTTGACAATAAATACTATCATGAAATTTTATCAAAGTATGATATACATATAAAGTAAAAAAGTAAAATGCATCACAGGGATGCTTTATATCGTGCAATATGACATTACAAGGCGCGATGAGGCGCGACCAGTTATCGCCGCGTTTGAATCTTCGTGCGCGTGAGAACGCTCGTGTTAGGTCTTCGACACGTGCGGTGCCGTAGGTAGAAAGGTGGGCTCTGAATCGTCGGGAGGCGCAATACTGCGTCGAGAGGTAAAAGTGCGTTTTCCATCAAGCGGCGAACCGCAATGCGGCGTAGCGCACATGGTAGTCGCGCGAGCGTTGGCGAGCGGTCGCATATACCGCGCGCGGTCCCGCGAGGTGTACGTACGGTGCATCGCAAATTGTATTATGCCACATGTATGCAGATATGCCTTTCCCCTTGCCGCAAAACGCAATTGTCCCCGGACCCCCGGGGGTACAGCGGGGGACAGGACGACGCATAGCGCACACGTAGACGCATTAAGTGCGCGCGACGCGTAACTGTAACCGCTTGCACGTTTGTAAAGAAGTTCCCTTCCTGTGCGAGAGTTGCGTGCGCCAAACTGCGCACGGCGGCGTGCGTGATTATTTTTCCCGCGGCTTCCCTCGCCCCCGGCTGCGGCGGAGCATCGCGGCGATTTACGAGTTTATCCTTTTTTCCTCTCTCTCGTCCACCGGAGATAACGACCGCGTTCCTCGTACCAGAAGCGATCCTCTCTCCCGTCCATTTTTCGAGACGACGCTGTCGTAGCTCCTTCCCGGCAATTTCCGCATTGTTCACGCTGCTATTATGACGATCGGCGGTGTTGACTAAGAGCATCTTCAAATATCGCATAATAATCGCGCGGAGCAATCGAAGCAGATTTGCAAGTCGTCCTCCGTGACCACAGCAGTCGCAAACAATGTGTATATGCGACAAGAAATTATTCGAAAATACTTAATAATTAAATAAATAAATATGTCAAATCTATTTGTCCACGAAACTCTCATCTTTCCTGCCAATAGCCTTCCATTCAACAAAACTATACGAAAAATGATTGAGATGTATGCTTGCGAAAATACGTAAGAGTTCTCCAAATTATTCAAAACAGTCCGGGAAATGTATTAAGATGTTTTATGCCGAGTAGATACGCAGCTGAGCAGACAATAGCGCGATAACTCATAATAGCATCGGACATTATACCGTTGATAGGATACAGGGCTACGTACTCCATGAATGCCAATGAGAGCGCAAACAATGGTCCACGTAGGTAATAATTCTGTGATCCGTATTCTTTCGTCGGTCGATTTAAGCCGGCCCGTCGCGAACCCGCGCGCCGTTAGGAAAGTGCAACCGCATTTATTAGCGCCAGCCGGCGACCGCGCATCCGCGACGCGTCAACGTCCGCATAAATATGGATATGAGGCTTGCACGACGATACAAAATAATTAATTCGGATTTTAATAGACGGAAATAGTTCTGCAACGCTTAGTTTAAACGCTAATAATGTTATTACCATTATTTTTAATTGTACACTTTGCGTAACTAAATCATGCAAAATTATATTATGAGAAATTGAAGCTCATCAAATTTGAGAAATGCAAAAACAAATGTTACATGTGTATTTTATACATTTCCCTTTTATAAGAAATAAATATAAATTTAAAAACTAACAAAATATTAAAATTTATCAATAATTATAAACAATTATGTCAATTATTTTATTTATACCCGCCGCTTTCTGTAAAATACACTATGTGTCTCATGAAATTCTGAATAAGTTCAATGAACGTATCTAACAATAAAGAACACGTGTTAAGTGTTTGCATAATTAACTCCACGAAAATTCAACTTTGCTATTCTGCCAATCGACGCAAAAATTTAGACGGACGGTTCGAACGCATTGAGATCATTTACTCATGAGGGAAGAGAAAGAGATACGGAGCTCGCGATCGCCGTCCGTTTATATTTAGTTGATCTTTCGATCCACTAAGCCAGTAAACAGTCCGTGGATGGGACCCGGTTCTCCTTTTCTTCCTTGGCATTTGCGCCTGTTATTTTCGCCCTCGCCACCAGCGCATCTCACGCAAAAAGGCCATCAGGAGCTCTGATCGGAGACAGGGGGCAAAAGGTGGGTAGAAAAATGAGTAAAGTGGAACAGGGGCAACAAAGGCGTACCAAAGAAGCATCGACAAGAAAAAGAATCGAAGAGCAGCGCCTACGCCCCAGCGGACAGACTCCCTCTATTGTAATAGTCTCTTCCTCGTCGTCGTCGTCGTCGTCGTCGTTATCGTCTTCTTCTTTTCGTTCTTCTTCGTCTTCGTCTGCTTCGTCTTCTTCTTCTCTTCTGTACTTGCATGCCAGCCACTGACTAAGCCCTCGCTCCTTCTGACAATGAGTCAGTGCACTCGCCACGCACTCGACGAGGGAAGTGGGAAAACAAAAATAAGATGAGGCCGTTCTCGAAGAGGACGAGGAGAAGGAGAACAGCAAGAAGAAGAAAACTCACCCATGGAATACGGGCCAACGACAGGATGCGATGCATCACTGTCGAGAATTGAGCTTGGTTACGGGTCAAAGTTTACGGAATCGGGAGGACAGTTCTTCCTCGCGTCTCGTCCTGTTCTTTTTCTTTTACGTCTGGTTTCCGTCGGTAGTTCGTTAC
Organism: Tetramorium simillimum; assembly: GCA_011636635.1. Taxonomy (NCBI): domain Eukaryota; kingdom Metazoa; phylum Arthropoda; class Insecta; order Hymenoptera; family Formicidae; genus Tetramorium; species Tetramorium simillimum. The sequence continues at coordinate 27,932 of VBVQ01000383.1, read as the reverse complement.
GCGCGTACCGCAAGGCGTTGGAACATAATTGAATTTCGTGCAAAATAAAGAATACGTATGTAGATATATGAATACATATCCCGAATAATCGAATGTCATTTATATGCAATATAATATAGCATAAATAATGTATAAGAAAATTACTTTCTCTTTAAACTGATTACTAAATGTAAATGGAAGTTTTTTTGAATAACCTCGAGGATTGTTTACATAACACCATGTTCATAAAATGTCATGATCTTTTCAATAGTTAGCAACTCAATTATAATCGTGTCTGTATTAAGAATGCGCCACTATACGTGTAGGAGAAAGGCGGCGCAATAAGCACCATGTCAAAGACCTTATTTCTGCAAAACGGACATCCGGCTACTTACCGCAACGAATAATTCAGTCCATAATTCCTAAGAAGGAATGTAGAAAGCGGAGGCGCGTAGGTTAAAGTTCGATACGACAGATGGTTTCGATTTTTCCATGGTTCGACAGCGGAGTACGTTTGCTTGCCTACGCATCAGCAGAGGAAAGTGGTACGTGAGTGGATATCGCGAATCAATTTATTTGATGAGAGAGAAACTATGATGAATACAGTACGCATCAAATGGGACTGGTGACTTCTCGAGGCTTTGCGACTAATAATTATCAAAAATTTCTAGCAGTACAAGACAAGAATACAAATAAATTTATATACTTAAATTTATAAACGATTACAATATATTATATAGTTAATAGAATTGAAATAAAATAAATATAGTTTCTTTTCGAAACACGTTTCTTCAAAAAGTTAGATTCTTAAACAGCAATACATGTCATAAATATAAGACAATCTCTTATATTCTTCAAAGAGAGAATATCCTCATCCGTTCTATTTATGGATAATATATTTTGCTAATAAAAAATTTTGATGAATATTTCCAAATAAAATCATTTTGCGGAAAGCCTTGGCAGTTAAGAGACCGAGGCTTAACTTTCATTAGCTCTCGCACAGATTCGCCCTCGCTACGCACGTACGCACGTCCGCGTACACTTGCGGCGGATTTACTCGCGCTTACCAATTACCGTTAAGCATCCAAGTTGAGCTGAATCGTTTCCACGGTAATCTCGGTTTCTATAATCCCGCGCGCGCCTTCTTCCCTCCTGGCGATTGTCCAGCTGTCAGCCAGCGCGAAACTATAAGCGCATCTCTACCGAGAGCCATTCGCTTTTTGTCCGGCTAGGCAGCCGCTCGCGCCGTGTCAGCTTTCCTCTTCCTACTCCGAGATCGTGCCCGTAGATTTGGCTGATCTTGGAAGCCGAATGATGACGGCGATGCAGATAATCCAAGCGCGTGTGCCGTAGCTGCTTGAGGCCACCGAAGTTTTTCGCGCGGAAAAATACGCCCTCGGCAATCGGAAATGGCGTAATGACAATGTAGTCATTTAAAAAAAAAACTTTAGAAAAATGTTTCGCACAGCTTATTGAACATGTATTGTCGGCGTGCATCTTATAACATGATTCGCTCTTATATTGCGAGCTCGCGTTCTAAGAAAGTTATCTACGAAAATAATACTTGTAATGTGGTTTTGCTAATTAACATTATTTTTGCTTACAAAGATTTTACGTACTTGCATTTTGTCAACTATAAAGATTTTTATATTGATATAATTATGTTCAATATGTTTTGTAAGTTCTATCGTCAAATAACAAAAAGTAGCTTCGTTATCCAAATCGATTTCTTTAGAAATCAAACATTTGAGTAAAATTTTCGATAAAGTAGTGCTCCGGTAATGTTTCTCTTTAACTGGTGAGCATTATCGATTTTGTCATCGTAGACAAATATATTTGTAAACAAGGACTAGGCGGAATGCGTATCCGGCTGTCGCTTCATCTCGGAGACTTCGGTACTGTATAATTTATTCTCCTAACGTAGCCCATTATGCGGTACAAGATGTCATCTGGCATACAGATCTGGAAGCGAGCGATGCAATGAAGAAGGACAGAAAGAACGGAAGGAGCGGGCGGATTGAAGAAGAGGGAGAGATTCGTATCGTAACCAGTAACACTGGTAACACAGGTAACTGTTAGTGACATGACGATTTCGACAGTAGGACCTACCGAACTTAGACAGTCGCTCCATCATAGTATAAAATCCCATCGTCACCATCGGATTAACTCAGGCGGAAAGACGTGTGTTTTCCCTTCCGTTCGTCCGCAATGACACCGGCGAAGAGCGATAACCGTGTTCGCGATCAACCAGATAAGGCGCGGACCACCGTGAAAATCTATCACCGGTATTGCGATCATAATTGATTTAACCGTTTACATCTAAACATTTGCATTGAATCTGCATAACTCTTAATTGCCGTTAATCAAGAGAATAAAAGATGCGGAAGCAATCTTGTCACGATTCAAATAACTTCGGGACCGAATATCTCTTGTGGAATATCTCTTGATCTAATAATATTTCACAATATTTTACATTTTCGATATGATATGGCATGAGTAGAATTAGAAAACTCGTATCAACGATATGATTGAACAAAGTATTTCAATTAGTTAATCCGAATGTATAATTTTTCGATCATCATTGAGCACGAGTCTCCACCTGTATCCTTTAAAACATAAGAATTCGGAAGCAATCTTGTTAAAATCCAGTAAGGTTCGACCCTAAGGTCTCAATCTTTCGCAACCGCGATAGTTGATGCAACTGGTGGTAATAATTCGCGAAATCGAAAGGTCACGATCCCGGGCAACCTCGGCGATCATCGAAACGAGGCAAATCGTCGCCGATACCGATCGGTTTCCCCGACAGCAACGCGAATGCGCTTCGAGATCGGCAGCGAGAAATCTACGTGACGGCATTAAGCGGCGATTTCGCTCGATTCTTCGTAAATTGCCCTTGTAAATTCCCCCCGCGGTGCAGAAATATTCCCATAAGATGTCGATCAGATTACATCGATTTCTTCCCTTACTTTGTGCTGCAGCCGTTCGCATCATTCTTTATCGTAGGATATACTTGCGATTTGTCTCGGTAAAATTGTGCTAGAAGGTGAATAGTAGGAGGAAATGGGATGAATCGGCGTTGATGAAACGTTTGTAATGGCTTTCAGCTAAACTGCCAGTAACCGACAGTCGGATATTTCCGTGCAATCATTTCTTCATTTCCCATAAGTGGATTTAACATGTGCGTATGTGTATAATTCATAAACATTTTTTTAGAATATTACACACTACTCGAGTCTTGTTTCAAATAATTAGTAACGCATATTATTAAATAATGAATAATGCTATACATAAAAAAATGAACAAAATAAAAAAATATTTACATTATTGTAAGAAACAACATTATAACTATAATAACACTATAATAATTTTATCTAAAAAATTTATTACAATAGAAAATTACAGTTTTTTAATTTGAATAACTAAAATGAATTTTTTCCTATTGGTTTCTAATGATATGATAATTATCTTGTTTTATCGGTCATGATAGAGTCGCTCAGTTGTATGAATGCGTGCATGAAATTTTAGACGATAAAAATGCTACACAAAATGTGTACTACATCGGACAGACATTATAACTCCTGGGCTTGTTTGAAAGGAATTTTATTATCACTAATCTCGTAACAATATCACGTCAGTAATAGTGATGTGGACGAGAGAAAGGCACGAAGAAAAAATAAATGCCAAAAGCAACTGATCGAGAGAAAGAGAAAGAAGTGCATAGATCGTTCAGAAATAAGAACAAGAATGAAACATGCGGATAGCCAACGATAGGAAAGTACGAAAGAGAAAAAAAAAGAGGAACAATTGCCGCGAAAGAAACACATGAAAGTATACCGGTTACATGAAAAGGACAGGGGGGAGACGAGATGAGACTCTAAGAAGGGAAGAAGAAACCAGCGCGGATCGCTTAAAGAGATCCCAAACGGAGGAACGGGCGGAAGAGACGAAAGGGTAAGAAGCGTCAGGGAATCAAGGAGCGAGGAAGAAATCGAGCGTTGTATCGGTTCAGGTCCGCGCGCATCGCGGTCGAACAACTATAGATTCAATAGGTACGCGAATGGACCATCAGTCACCAGATAATCTGTAGCTCCTTGGAATATTGACAATGACAAAGGGGTCCGATAGACGCGCGCGCGGGCTGCTCACCGGCACAAGCGGCTACTACCTGCTACCCATAAGGCCCCCGCGCAGTTCGCCTCGAGCGCAATCCTTTCGTGCGCGCACTATACCACTCTTCTGCCTCGTCAGCGAGCCGACTCTGCTCGTCCTCGTTTCATCTCGGTTAATTTCCCTCTGTCGCTTTTTCCGGGTGCCCTTGTTCGTCACAGCCGCGCTCAGCTTATCAATCATTTTCTGCTGCTTCTTCTTCTTCTTCTTTCTACTACGTTACGGTCTTAGGCGCTTTATAATCAGAAACAAGCACGCTTGCGAAGGCTGTCAGTTAAAATTATTAGAAAGTCTTTTGTATCCACATATTTATATAATCTAATGTATTATTATTAATTCTTAATTATTATAGTAAATTGCAAAAAATTAATTCAATGAAAACATCTTATAAACAAAAAAATATCTATTTATTACGAAGAAGTATAAAATTGGAAAATTCACTAATGTAATAATAAAAAAGATAATATTGTTTATAATGGAAGCTAGATTAACTTTATTAAAGTAATTATAATAATTAAATAATACTTCAATATAATGTCTATTATAACATTATTAATATTCATATTTATTAAATTAAAAATATAATAATTTTTTAGTGCGTGAAAAAGGATAAAAATATATATCAGTTACTTTGCACAACAATAATTTTTAATTTATAATTTCCTTGTACCCAAACGAATACAAATATTTAAGGCACAAATTAAAATGCTTTAAATAGATGCTCCAAAGTAATGCGTCATCCTTAGAACACCGACTTCTACCGAGAAGTTTGCGGGGTAGGAGAGTCTCGCTCATCGGAAACTCATCTATCTCTTCCAATGGCTACCGGCACTGACGTTCTAATGTCTCGCACGCACAACAGCCGGTCTATGACGTCTACCAGATATCCAGTCCGTATCTAGCCAGGTCAGACGTATCTTAACGTCGGATCGGCACAAACCCCATCACCAGAAGCCAGACGGATGCTGGGTAACGGCCGTGGCTTACGACTGACCGAGCATTAATCGTACCAACAGTGGACGGCTCCTGTTTTGAAAAACATAAGAGACCAACAAGAGATGTCGGATAATCGGAATGTTTGGCGCAATGGAACCGTTCGCTTCACGAATTATTCCGATTGCCAGGGTTCAAAGTCCAGTCCATTTTTCACGTGAAGGCATAACAAACAGACGATTTCGCGGCGTTCCTTGCTCGATGTTCAGAGACAATAACAAGGGTGCGAAGCGCGGTCGTTTCGACGAAACAGGATTCAATTATTTATAGCCGCCTAGGACGCAGCTCGTAATTAAAGCTCGCAAGCAAAACAGTAAAAATATCCTAACGAGAAATTCTGTAAAGACACATTAAGTATTTAATATAAATTTAGTATAAATAGTATAAATAGTGACTGATCGTTGCTGTGTGTGATATAACTGGATAATAATATGACAGGACTTTATTTATATCTCCCATGTAATAAAAAAACCTTGCTGCGAAATTAATTTCTAAATATTTGATTCTATTTGCATTAGTTTTTCCGCATTTTATCAATATCATATTTATCGAGAAATCGAGTTCTAATGAATTAAAGGACATTAAAATATTCAAAAAGTCACTATAGATATTTCTGATTAATAAAATATTGCAATGTTAGCTTAAAAAATGTTTGTTTTTCACAATTTCATAATATTAATTGCATTATAAGAGAATTCATACATCGTTAAATTTACTCAGGAATTTCCTAGAAGGTCGCCGTAATCCTTGATATAACAAGTTACACGCAAACGCTTCGATCATATTGGAAATTTCCGGTTCGCATGATTCTTCCTCAGATTGAACTGAACGAGCGCGCGGCTAAGAAGTAAAAACGTCAAAGTTCTGCGGCGGCGTGGAATGTAACACGCGGAAGAGCGGCCGCGAGCGTATGCGTCGACGACGAACAGGACGAAGAGGGCGGACGCGATACACGATTCCCACTGCGGATAGTACCGAGGAGGCTCGAAGTAAGACTTCTCGCGCCGACCGATGAAGAGCCGTAAGCTGTAACTGAGAGAGGAAGAACCCGTTCGAACGAGGGTTTATATACCGCGTATAGCTCAGGGCAAGGCTGTGGCAGCCTTGCGATACCGTCTCACGTGAACAGGTTGAAAGACTTTCAGAAGTCCGCGATGCAGAACAAACGATTCCTTTCCTCATGTCTCGGTGTACGATCGATTAAAGTACGCGCGCGAGTGCTAATAATTGCTCGTGGCGGCTGTTTCTAGCCTCCGAGACGAGAAAAGAATTATTTTTAAAAACGCTCGTTTTTTGTCGCGTTAACATCAAGATTGTTTCGCGTACGTATTGTGTAGAATTAGAAAATTAATAGATATCATTTGATTGCCCTTAGCTATATTTTACATTTTATGATACATGATATCCTAAAGTTATAATATATAAAATATTAAACAAAGAAGATAATTTCAAAGTATTTAATTCAAACATTGCGAAAAAAAATGAAGTTTAGACTCTAAAGAAATGATAAAAAAAATATGTATATATAATTCAAGTGCATTGTGTGTTCTATTTTATTCACCGTTGCAATCTTTATTCATTCGGATTCATGTGCGCGCGTAAGAAAATAAAAAATAGAATCAAATCACACGATCGAATACTACCGACTGTGCGCGGTTGTCATCGAAAAGGCGAGCTTCCTTCGGGGAAAGAACGTCGGATGCCGCGAGGCAGGCGAGGGCTAAGTTACATGTTACACCGGTGGGGCCCCTGGGGCCCCATTACGAGCGCTACCTCGTCGTTGGCGATATTACCGCAAATTGCCACCCTCAAAAGAGGAACGGCCCCGACTCCGGCGGTTGCTGGAGCCACAGAGTCGGCCGATTGCTCGGTGCATCGCCTACGTCTCGCAACATCGGTTTTACAACTGGAGCCCCCTCGAGCCCCCTTCGCCCAGCCCCCTCGCAAGGAGCCGCGCGTCTTTTCTCCTCCCGCGTCTTCCACTCCCACCATCCGCTTGTCCGCGGCGTGTAATACTGTAATCGGGCAATTTCGGGGCTTCTCCTTCGAATAAATCCATGGTTAATGCCTCCATTGGCTCCCCTCGCCTCTTTTCGTCTCCTCTTATCTCCCCTACGGGCGCCTACCTCTTCCCCTTCGTATCTTTGCCGTTCACCAACACCACCAGCACCACCACCAACTTCCCTCCCGCTTTCTCACCCTCCGTATCTTTCTCTCATGTACTCGGTACACTGAAAATCGAATATATATATATATATTTATAAAAGATAAAATATATATATATATATGTATAAAGGATAGAGAGAAGGAGAAAGAAAGAAAGAAGAGGACTTGGCTTCTATCCGAGCACTCGAAGGCTCGCGTGCGGCTAAGTGGGCCCCAAGAAAAGGGGCCCCGAAAGAAGAAGAAGAAGAAGGAGGAAGAGGAGACCGGAGGTAAGAGGGGCATACAACACCATCCACTACCTTTTACCTCAACCATCCTTTCGCCTCACCCACCTGTCTGCCGGCAATCTTCTAGTAGCCTTGGGCTACCACTCCGCGGCTACTACAGGGGCTACTCTTCGGCTACCAACGTCCGGTCCTGGTTTCATTCGCGGTGCAGTAACCCTTCTGCATGTCCGTCAAGGATACTTTAAGACAAGCCACGCGGTTCCCGCGCGAGCCTCTTTTTAAAAAGATTTTTTATTGCGACGATTAGATCAGCTGGTTTGTGAAGGATACTTCATGTTCCAATTTCTTAAAACGTTTCTTAGTTCCAGATACTCCGTTATCACTAAATCGTGTATAAATCTTATTATTTTCTTAGCTTATAATTATTTTATTTTATTTTTCAATTTTTATCTTAATTTATAACTGAATCATATTATTTTTCATATTAAGTTACAAATATATACATGCGCGATTTTTCAATATTTAAAAAATTATATCAAGGTATTTTTGTTAACTTTACATAAAATTATAAGAGAAAATTAGTTAGTCGGATTATGCTATTTCATAAGACACATCTCCGTTTGTTAAAGAAAGCATTAAATTAACTTAATTACATTAGGGAAAATATTTGCGCAAAAGTTTTGAATATCTTCCATCACGTGCGAAAAGACGTAAAAATCAGCAGCGAGATATTAAAAATCTATTCAATCTGACTAAAATACAAAAAAAGAAACTTAAAAGATAAATATATCTGAAAAGCTTACATTTGTATAAATGGAGAAACTTGTCCGACACACGATCGTATTAATTCATATTACATATATTCGCGAAGAACCTTAATAAGATCGAACAAAAGAAAATAGTTATAAAATTATTCGATTGAAGCGATTTATCTCACATCAATTTATAAAAGTACCAATTCTTTGATATATCATTCCTTTCTCCACCGAGAGACGAAATTTCTGGTGCAACTTTTTGTGATCTCGCATCAGCAAGAATTTCCTTCACGAATTTCTTTACGGATGCCGGCAGAAGATCATCGGGCGGACCGCGCAAGTGCCCACGCTTTTTCTTACCTTCTACCTCCTCACCGGCCTACCCTAATTTTCGCGTATGAGCTGCCGGATTCGCCTCGGCATCCGAGATGGTTGCAGGTGATCCACCTGCCTACGCAGAAGCTGGTTCGCCTCTTATGCCGCTTCGAAAAATATCATATTAAAAAAGTGATCCCCGGGAGACAGACTAACTGGTTTTTTCATATTGCTGTACCGAGGCTACTTTCTTTAGCAAACTAAAAATATTTTAGTATCTGTAACAATAACTCTGTGGATTTATCATCTAAAAGAAAGCAAAATAATTGGATCATAAAACTTTACATATTTTAAATTACAATTTATATATATCTCGTCGTATTAATTATTTATTAGCCATTAGATAAATTATAAAGATACGAACGTGCGCGAGTGTGTTTTATAAATGTTAAATTTTATCTGTCATAAAAATATGTTTCAACTTTAATGGTACATGCTTCACAATATTATAAATATGCTTCGAGACTTTTCAATTTAATCACTGACGATATTAAAAATGTAAAATATTTTAACAAAGATATTTGACCATCTATGTAAATATAATTCTATTAGCGACTATCCGGCAATTTTTGTCGTCGTAAAACAAAAATTTACATTAGAGCACGGTATCTTAAATAGCAGCCGATTTGAATCCAATTAACACTTTAGAACGAGCATAAGCTCGCGAAGGGAATCTAATTAAAGGAGACCAATTACATCCCAGATCTCGCAATTAGTCGGCAATGAGAGAAAGAGAGGACAACAGAGAAACGGATCTTGGGTGTGATGTTCGGAAGAGCGACCCGGCATCTTGTTTCTCAGCGGGACGCGGGACGAATCACAGCTTCATCTTGGCGCAATCTAATTGGTCGAAATGGTCGCTTACTAATTAAGCATTCGACTAATTATTAATTACATCGACGCGACCGCTCGAATTAATTCGCCTGGCGGCGGGGTGCCGGTGCGCCGCGGGGCATATTAACCGCGCATAAGTATCGCATTTAATGCGCGCGTGCAGGTCGCGCGACAGCGTAGCATACACTGATTGTGAGAGCATGAGCTACAAGGACGTAGGATCCTGAGGATCCCATGTTGGTAGGCTTTACATGTGCGCGTCCAAGAAGTATCGCCTGTTCATTCGTGCGCGGCTTCCCGATTTATCTACTCTTTCCGGCCCGGCAAAGCCGAGTGAAATAGCTATTTCAAATAGCGGATAATAAACGCTTTTGAGAAACACACCACAGTCGACTCTACGAATTGCATTAAGACGGCATGTGCAATATATGCCGAGGTAGAAATTGAATTCCATTTTTTTTTCTTCAAGTCGAGCCGTTATTTCGGAACCGTAATAACCATTAAGATCTTTTTAATTGACATACATTAAATTTAATTATTCCATATATCGCGTATTTCGAATCGTTTTTATTTCTCATTATTTTTCATAATATTACTATTTATTTTGGATATCTCTCTCTCCGTCACTAAAGATAATCCGTACAATTCGCTTTGATGTACCGTACGCTACATGCATTGGTGGACTCACATTTTGAACGTGACGTGAATTTATAGTTGCAGATACATCAACTATTCGAGCCATTTAGTTACTACCTAATTTTATGATTGAAGAAACAACGCTTATCTAGCAAAGGTGGTAGCTATTGCATGTCATGAATGATGAATAAGTTGCACATAGGCAACGATTTGCACGCGATATATATGGCGCCAAGATACGTACCCGGAGGCTGTCAAGGCACAACATTGTCATTTCGATCCGTCTGCGTGGCGAAGCAATTGCGATTTAACGTACATACGTATGTTTATATCGGAAGCTTAGGCGTACGAGTGATTTGCATGCGCTCTGATACTCGTGAAAGGATTTATCAAGTCATACCTGTGATTTATTTCATTGGCATTGAAGGGCGCTCTTAAAACGTCAGCATCCTAAGTAGCGATTCTTATTTCCTTTCTTATACTTTATTTATCTCTACATTGTCGAACAAGATAACATTTTTTGTTATTACATAACAATATTAAAACAATAATAATACGCAGACTCGTAAAATAGTCAAAAATGAATTATTATTTATTTCCCTTAGTATTAGTTTCGTTTCATTATTAAAGAACAAAAAGGAAATATAGAGAAGCAATATTTCTATAAAAAAAATAAACGATGTAAACTTATTCATTTACAATAAATTTAACTTTAAATTAAATAAGACAGTTTGAAATAAGATAGCTTAAAATTTCGTAGCAAAACAGATGGAAAGTACGTTAAGAAGTTCGATCTTATATTTAGGAAGTTATATTTACAATCAAAAAATAGTAGCGAGTAAACACATAAATTTTGTATAAACGCTTCGATGTATCGTGTACACCTAATTTTTATCGATTAAAGCCAGTATGGTTTTTCTATTAGTTATCGGAAATCGGTATCGCGAGTATTGATACAGTTTAAAAACGTCGTCGGGGCAGTCGCATGTGCTTGTTGCGAGGGAAATCTCGGTCTCTGAAAAGAGTCCGCAAAGGATGTGTAAGTAAGAGAGGAAATCCTATATCTCATTTCGATTTATCTACTTTGTTCGGCAAATACCCGGGTACTTGTGCCGTGAATCGCGGCTAAAGTATCGCGCCGGGGCGTAGGTGCACAGGTGCAACGCGCACGAGTACACGCGCGGACTCGCAATTTATTTCGACGCACGCGAACGGGTAACACACGCGCTCTCGTTCGTAGATATCATTTATGGTTATGGATCGCCGCCGTTTATAAGTTCGGCGGTACCTTGACCGACTACAAGTTACCGCCTGTCGCGGCAGTGAGTATATCATCAACAGTTTTACAACAGCGGCGGTTATTAATAACCGCGCGCAGGGGTTGCCCGTGCACACGGGCGCGCGCATTATTAATTCCAAACGGCCACGAGTACCTTACTTGGGAGGGTTTCCGGATTTACCTCATATCCTAGGTATATCGATTTTAATCAAGCTCGCCTTATTAACGGCCGATTTTTAACGGAAATGTGCACAAACAAGTCCTCGTCGCCGGATTGGATTACACCTCCGCGAACAGATGATTGACTTTTCATTATAGCGCGCGTGGATGTGCGCGTTGCATTAGCTTCAAATTATTACCTATCCACCGCGAAGACTAAACATTGAACGATCATATCCGCCGAATGACGTGCGGGCGCCGATATCTGATTCTCGATTATCGGATCGTCGGATCGTGGTAATATAGCAAAGAGAAATTTTTTACATAAACCAAAACCCAACCGCTGTCGCGGATGTCTAGTCATTACAGCAAATCAAACCAATTAATCTTGACGTGGCATCTTTATCTTATCAAATATTTCTAATTTTATGCGCACCGATACTATCGCACGTGTCAAATTTAGAGAGACACATGCAAAGTTGATTTACTTTACCTAATTTATTGATGATTAATAATATTTTTATTTACTAACTATAATAACATCATCTTGATACACCAAGTGTGAATTGCAAAGCACCAAAATCGTGGCAAAAATTAATAGTTTAACCGAGTACCAATTATCTTCCTCTTTCACAGGCAGCCGCCAAAACTGTCGTAGTAGAGCAAATAAAAAAAAAGCACGATCGCTGTTGCGACGCGAGATGCAGAAGTGGTCGGACTTTAGTAAACGAAAGAGAAAAAGTCGAGGGCAGAAGTGGTGGAGAAAGAAGAAGAATACGACGCGAATGGCGCGCGGGGAGGATGCGGGAACGGGGTGAAGGGAAGAGACGATGTGCGTGCATGCCGCTCACGTAGCGTGCCAGCCAGCCTGGCAGCCTGGTGGACTCCCTTCGGTCTCTTCCTCTTCTCTCGCAAGTAAAAGTAAGGCCCCCATCTCTCTCTCTCTCTCTCTCTCTCTCTCTCTCTCTCTCTCCTTCTCTCTCTCTTCATCTCTTAATCTCTATCTCTTTCTCTCGCTTTCTCCCCCTCTCTGTCCCTCGCCTTTTTTCCTCTCTTTCTGAGGAAGAGCGGTGCTACGAGAGGGGAAGGGTATCTTCCTTTTTATCAAACTGCAGCCTCTTACCTGGAGCACTCCCACCCACGGCCCACCTGCGGCTGGATGGGTATTACAACAGGTGAGCGACTACCGAGAACGCTCGCCGCGACCTTAAAGCCGTATCGCGCTACGAGATTTTCCTGCGTGACGTCGAGGGATTGACGGACTAGCGAGTGACCAATTAAGGAACGTTGTCGAATAGTCCCGCTTCTTTGCTAAATAAAGATGCGGCAATTACTTTCGTCCCTTACCGCCGTATGTGTGCGGTACTTACGTTCACCTCAGAAGTTCATAAAAAGTACCTCAATATCTTCGTATCAGAAAAAAAAAGGATGACGGCTACTCTCTCGTGATTGTCTCACGTTTCATCGTTGAAGTATTTACGCTGCATTTATGCGAAAAAACCGCTTTGACGTTGATGATCGACAATCTCAGCACACAGAACGAAAATACTGCTCGGAATAACTTGTTCTTTATCGCAAATTACCATAATTCGAGTAATGTAATGTTGCAAGAACTAAGGACACGGTATAACTTATTTCGTGGTCCTCACACGAAGGCGCCTGCCCAAGTGCCGAACGACACGGGGATTATTTTCACATATCAACGACACCGAAATGGTCGGGCTCGTCGAAATTATAACGGTTCCGGCCACTATATATAACGCACGTGGCTTTTCGCCGGCGATATTCGTGATGAGAACGACCTGATAATCTTCACAGTTATGATATATCAGAAATTAAATTGCGATGAATTCTAATTTAGTCTTCGAATTTCTTAGTACCCAGATTATCGAAGTTCGCAATTAACTGGCAAAGTCCCGAAGTAAACAGAACCAGTGTAGGTATCTTAGATAATTTGCCAAGATACTAAGCGATCTCATTGCCGTCGCGTTATCACGATAGTAATAATAATAAATTAGTTTTTAATTAGTATTTTTATCACAATAAATTGTGTAATATTCTCGATAGTATCGGACTCCTTTCACGAAGTTGATCGAGAATTTTGTATCCGAAACTTTTATTCATAATGCTTATGCGCAGTATTCCCATAAGCTTCTCAATATGTGCCGCACGTGTGCCGAAAATTAAATTGCGGCTGGACACATCTTAAAATTAAGCTATAACCGTATTAACCATCATTAAAGCGTCTCTCTATGGATGCCAAAGTTCTTCCTCTTTCTGCCCTTTCTTAAATTCTCTTTTTTCTTGCAGCACATTATTAATGATACATTTACACGTACAAGAAAAGTGACATAACTCTTATGTATGATCCAAGTTTTATATTTTCATTCCTTATTTAAATTTGCTGTCAGTCTTTTATATCTTCTTTGAATACAAACATCTTCGTCTTTCGTGTTGCCTTTACATGAATTTCGGGAGCGTTTATGATGCAACACAGATCTGTCAATACGTTTGATGTATAAATAATGATTATATGCAAGCGAACGGGAACGTCTTTCATTGAAGTTATCGACTGGAACGATTCCTTCGTAGAACGCGGGTTTTACGGAGCGTTTTTTTATTGCGTGCGACCCCGAGTGCGTGCGTGCGCGCACGCTCGCGTGCATGCGTGCGTGAGCGAAATACCGAAAAGTTCGGACTATCTTCTTCTCTTCCTCCATCTCTCCGCCTTCTCCCATACTTCGTCTTTTTCGCCCTCTTTTTCTTCCACTCGCGAGCCGTTCGCCGGAAGCGAAAGAAGCTCGAGTCCTGCTACGATTAACCTTTTCAGGGATGAATTATCTCGCTCGTCAGGTCCCAGTCTCGGCCTCGCGATATTGCGATTTCGCGATTCGTCGAAGGAACACCCGCTGGGAGTACGCGCTAGGAGTCGTCGACAGCAGAATCGTCGCATTATCCAGCTGTAAGGGACATTGGTAACGATAGCCTGATCTCAAACAGCTTTTAACTCGGGAATTGAAATTCGCGTAATTTCAATAAATTTATTTTCAATAATATACAAAAATATTCTACATATCTATTTGTGAAAATTAACGTAATTATATTTAAATTAACGTTGCATTAATGACTGTAATCGTTCCTAAAACGTTCTTTAATAGCAATCTCGAATTAAACTATATAAAGTATATTTGTTATAAAATGTACGTTTTATTTCTATCTCGGCTTTTCAATTTGGTTGAATTATCTACAACGAAGCATCGGAAAATGTACTTCAGCAGAAATATAGAGACCTCGTGAATTAAATGTTTTTTTTATAGATACTTTATTAGGGCAAGTTTCAACTATAAAGACAATTCTTGGAGTGACAAATAGTATGTAATAATCAATACAGACAGCACGAATTAATTGAGAATGAGTAGACATTAATTGAAAGAGGAAAAGAACGAAGCACGTGCAAGTTTCCTTAAGCAGGCAAGCGTGTGACTACGGCTTAAACATCTTGTAGGCAACTGTACGAACAAGAATCGAAAAATAAAAGAAAATTAATTAAGAACTGGAAAAGGCTTTAAATAAAGAACCGGATGTAAAATATATCTACATAATTCTGGAAATTTAAATAAAATATAGACAATTGATTATGGCAATTTAAATTTCCGTCATTCAAAATCCTACAAATCTTTGAACAAATTTTTGTTTAAGAAACTACAGAAAAAAACAATTGCATCGTGATAAGAGACACATAAAACTGAGACTATAAATATAATTAAATAGCGCGTAATCAATATAAAGAAAATAATCTTTTTTGTATAGTTTTCATATAATAAATATTCCTATGATAAATGATAAATAGTATAAACATTAATCAAATTGTGATAATATTTTCTTAAGTAAAAAATATTTAGAATTATATATTTAATCGCGTGAATAACGTAGTGCAAGTTGCAATTACGATAACAAAAGACAGGAAGAAATTAGATAAGGATGTCGGTCCTGAAATTATATTTTGAGAACTGCGCGAGAATTGCCAGCAGAAATCGGTCGAATCGCGCGGCCCATTGATGTGCATGCAAAATAGCCAGTACTGGTTAGGGAGATGCATGAATGAGCTCTCGCGAGCTACGGTTGCTCGAGAAACTATCCGTTCCTCGCGTGCAACGCAAGATGCAACCGTAGTGCGGCACTCTCTTTCATGGGATCGGGTGCCAGTGGGTGCGTTCGTGTTACGTACTTGTAAGGGCGTAACCTGTGCTCACCGAGACCTTGTAACGGTCAATCACGAATTCAAGAACTTGGGTCAATAATACCCTGCAAGCTGTATGAACGAAAATTACTCGAATACTCAAATACTTTCTTAGGGAATTCTCGAAAATAGATGAATACTGCCATATCTATACTTACGCAACTAAATTTAACGCACAGAGTGATAAAAAGTTCTTATATTCCTTACAGAAATAGTATTGCATATAAAAAAAAATTGTAAAGCTGGAAAGAAACTGAAAGAGGTATGTGTGTGTGTTCATCAATGATTTATACTTCCCAAATTTGCTCCGTGCAATTTAGCATGTTATTGATCTGAACCCTTCAATTATACACACCGATCGATCGAACTACAGAAATCGCTTTGAGGTCACATCTTGACCTTTTGCTGCATCCTTTCTGAGCAACGAACTTTTATGTGAGAAATTAGCGTGTTAATATTATGATATAACAAATAAATTATGTGATTGGCCATATTGAATAAAATGATTACGAAAGATTTCGAGGAGAGCTACTGGGCAATCATCATAGTTATTTTAATTTTATAAATATTTATAATTTACTGTTATATGTATAATCATTTATTTGCAATGTATAATTTGCAACTTACTGTAATTATAGTATTATATAATAACATAATTAAAATGTCAAAGTAACATTTTCAATTTATTGGCTACTGAATGAAAAATATTTCATAATACCATAATGATAATAAATGAACATATCTGCAATATAGTGCTTTATTATGGGATATTTCATCTAATTACGCTAGATATGTACCAGTTCTCAAGGCCTGTCCCCCGCTTGATAAATGATTTAATAACATAATATTAATCAGATTATACCTCGAGAAATAGATTTCTCGTCGATTGATGTGGAGCGTAGTGATGCCTGATCATGCAGTAATTTGCATTCGAATTTCTCGCAGAATTTCCATCCTGTCCGCATTTCACAAGCCCAAAGTCACATGAAAAATGATTTAAGGCAGTCTTGTGATGATAATTCAAAAACCACAAGATTCTCCGAGATAGCCATGGCGCATTCGATATCAGCTTTGCGTGGGCAATCCTTCGTCGATATACGTTCTTCAAGTAGCGTACCGAGACCTCTCGGTAATCCGGGAAGATTGGATTACACCCTTGCCGATAATACAAGCTCGTGATATTCCGTTGTTTCACTCTTCCCGATATTTCGTCAATCTTAAAAACAAGATTTAACCAAGAGAAAAAAAATCAATATCTCCGATAAAATTACATCAAGTTAAAAAAATTGAGATCATTAATTCTTTGGCTATTCTTATAAAAGTATAACGTGTTGCGAATGTTATTTAGTTTTTAAAATAACTTTTACTATAATTGCAACGCAAAAAATCAAGTTTAGAAATCAAAATCTGATGATGAGTTGTGAATCAATTTAATTATAATAAATTTTAATAAAATTTCTATTAGAAAATTATCTTTATATTTAGCCTCGATAATTAACGTGAAGCTTTCGCCATTTAAAAACGTATAACATTATTTCTATAGAAAGAATTTTTTTAAAAATCTGAAATAATTGATAAATTACTAATCAGAACAGTTTAAATATTCAAATGTACATTACATTTTTCTTATCTTCGAAACGCCGGTCTCCAATTAGTTAAACGGAATTGATTGTGATCCAAGGCTGCGGAACAAATATATTCGCCCGGCAAACTGGGACGTGCGATTACGCGCACGATATAACCACGCCTCAAAGAACGTTTATGCGCCGGCAACGAATTTCACTTCCGATTGGCGGAAATTATTCAACCCACGATGCTATATCAGCATCAGCGTCGGTGCGGGAGCTCTCCAAGGACGTAAATACGTCCGGAGCGAGAGCGGGCGCAGATGCAACCGCTCATTACCGAAACCGCCGCTTTTATTGGTTACGCGTGAAGTTGTACGCCATGGTGGAAGAAAACGAGCCGAAGAGAGACGAGAAACGGTGGCGAAGAAAGAGAAACAGCGAGCTATCATCCGGGACTGCATGGCAAAGTATTCTGCTTGTACATGCCGAGGGCGATAGAAAGAAGTTCCAGTTTCTTTGGTTATCCAGATCATAATTCGCGATGCAACATACTTCAAAATCTTGAATGTGTAATATTTAAAAATCTATATCTTATTGCATAATTAACAAACAATTATTGTAATAATAATCATTAAGAGAGAGATTGCATTTGAAGAATATGTGTGTATTTGTTTCAATATTTCACTGCAGTTTTAGTTCTAGAAAGCTAATTTATATTAAGGTAACGAATGATATATAATAGAACGTAAAATATCAGATTAGAAAGTCAGAAAAAAAGATGTGAAATTTCATAGAGCCTGTATGCGCTTTTGCCACACATTGATGTCTTCGAGTTGATGCAGGTTCTTCAGCGTGAGATGATGTTCCTTAATGAGAAACGGAAACGCGCAAATCCTTGTGGAGAGTGCCGGCGAATGGACGAGCGCCAACAAATGAAACGTATTAATTATTTTTCTTGATAATAAGTCCGCCATGCCGCATCATTCGGCATCTTTGCAATTATAGTTTCGTTTCGACCCAGCGTAACTGACAACCTATCAACGTGCACGTTAGTCGTGAACCTCGTAGCTGAATCGGAGAATCGACCGCGACAGAAGTGGCATTAAAGTCTCCCTCGTACACGCGTTTTATAGCTTTATTCATCACTACTCTTAAATACTTCGTTATTATGTACTCGATTTCATTGTTGTCCTGTGGAATAAAATGAATCACTGATAACAATTGTAAAATATAATTCATTTTTATCGCAATTTACAATTAGTATCCTTTCTAAGTATTATGAGTGTTATCACCATTAACTTCAACGTTCAAAAAATCATATTTAGTTCATTTCTTGATCCTGTATTTTCTGATTCTACATTTTCTAAAAAAAATTTTTTATTTTATAATATCTATCTACATACCAAAATTATTTATTTGAACAAATTCTTACGCGTAAAGAATAACGATCTCAACACGCGAGATTTGTTTACGCCATAATAAGACGTGTACGGTCGTTACAATTTATCAACGATGACTTAATTTTATTACTTGCGAGATTTACTGCCGCCATCGGATTAATAAAACGGTCTATCGCGAGTCCGGCGATATTTTATTAGAGACAGATCGGTACGCACGATCGCGGCCGCGATGGTTCTCCAGTGGTCCACATAGTTTCTAATTCTGTCGGAATGGTGTGCGGTAGATCATGACGGATAGATCGTGACGGGCGGAACGTATTGGATAGATCATGATGGATACATCACATCGGAGATATATTCTCATTTCATATGGCCACATATGGAATTAGATAGACCGGCGTTTTGCCCGGCACGAGATTGCCGTTTCTAAGGTACATCGATTTCTTAACCACTCGCTCCTATTCATTCGGCGCAATCGATCCGTCTCGATTTCGCGCCGTGACCTTATACGGTCGAATCTAATCTACGGACACTGAATGAAATAACAGGAAAAATAACGAAATTACGAAATTATGGAACATTATATTAATGATATTATTAAATCGCTCGCGCTGAATTACTAATAAAATAAATTGATGAGAATGATAAATATAACGGGCGCGACTGAATCTACGAATTTTTATCAATCTCGTTCTCTGTATAATCACTTTTCCTATTTACGTTTTTTATAACTAAAAACAAAACATATTTTGTTATTTATTGTCTAATATCAGCGCATCGGCATGTATTCTTTAAATAAAATATCAAAGTAATAATTGCGGATTATTATACATACTTTTTCTTCATTATTATTCAAAAGATTAATTTTCTTATATAGCTTCTATGATTTTCCGTAACGATTATGCACCGTTACGCAAGCTTGCTCGTGCAGAACGCCCCTCATTTTCTGCAGGTGTCCCGATCGAGAAAATCGGCTTTAGAGAACAGAGTCGTCATGAAAGTAGCGTTGGCGTGGGCCGGGATGCTAACACATCTCCCTGAAATGAGGAAGGGGGCCACGTTTCACGACGAAGAATCCGCGAACGAACGATCGATCAGGAAGAAGGCCTGACACTAATTGCGGGGAACACTCGGGGAACACGCGTGGTTCCAGCGCGGAACGTCGGAACGAAACCGGCGTGATTTATCGCTTATCGCCGACTGCCTCGTCCCGTTGATTGGCTGACGAGGAGGACTCCGGTTCGGCGCGACATTCGTGTCCTCTCTTCGATTTACGATCGGCGGTGTCCGGCTAGCATGACGCCGAACATCCTCGACATCCCGACCAGCCGATATAGTCGACCGCTTGTCGATTGGCAACGAAATCGAACAGGAATTGCTTGCCGACGGTCTATTAGCTCAGTGTCCGGAAGATACATGTCTCGCGATCACGTACGCATAAGAGTCGCCGGCAGCGGCCAAGTAATGAGGCTGGCTCTCAAAGTGCATCGTTGAATTCGATCCTTAAATATCGTCGTGTCTTTACAACGCATTAATGTTACGACCTATCTATC
This sequence comes from Tetramorium simillimum, assembly GCA_011636635.1. Lineage (NCBI taxonomy): Eukaryota > Metazoa > Arthropoda > Insecta > Hymenoptera > Formicidae > Tetramorium > Tetramorium simillimum. The sequence goes on along the minus strand of VBVQ01000383.1, from coordinate 7,601 downwards.
ACAGCGCTAACACATCTGGGATAATTTCGCGATAAAGTATACTAATAGCATTTAATTTAGTCAAGGCATGACAAGAATGAGGAATTTAGCAGTGATTTGAAAATAATTTCATGACTTCTGCGTACAAAGATCATACATGTATAATTATCTTTTTCTTAGACAAATTAATTAATTTCAAATTTTTTAATCATAATATTATAATATTAAATGCTACATGTAAACTTTATGTATTATTAGTATATTTATACATTATATTTTTATATTATAATATGCGTAATAAGAATATAATCCTGAATCAAAATTAAAATTTTATTTGATTGAAATTTACTTAAGAAAAAGAAAAATATCTTCTACCTTCTTATTTATCATTTAAATTGTGAAACTTCTTTAAAAGAAATAAAAGAATAGAGAAATTTTTTGAAAAATTTATACTTTCCTCTCCAAATTTCACGAATAAAATATCGTAAAAAATGCGCTATTTGCATATAAAAATGTTCTATATAAACTTACAAGACTATACTGAATCATCGAAACAGAGATATGTCACAATAAATAGAAAAAAATACAATATCTCGTATCTTACTATTTATTATCTTACTGATAAGTTACATTCTCCACGCAACATTGACATTCTTTTGGTCTTTACCGGATATTCCAATGATCCGAGAGATTCGACTGGAGAAATTAGAAACTCCCACGACATACCCACTCCTTTGGACGGCGTTAACGCGGAACGGCAGTCCGACAATTTGCAAGACATGCATTCCTAAAGGTGGAATGACCGGTCACAACAGTGTCCGCCAATTTTTCTAATGCGATGCTTACGGGCACAGCGTACCTTCCGGGAAGCAGCGGTATTGTGTCCCGAGATTTTTCCTTCACCCGGATGCACCTGATGGAAAACAGGAGATGCGCGTCACATATGCCTGCAAACGTTTTTCACGAGGACACGCTCTTCGTTATAGTTCTAAATTTATCATATTTACGAATGAATAATATTTTAATTTCATTTAGAGATTTGTCGCACTTGTAATTATCAGACAATTTATTTTAAAAATGATATAAGTTTAACTTTTATGAACTGTAAATCTGAATTATTTGTGAAATTAATTTAATATTAACACAAATGCATACAGTTACAGTTATTTTTTTATTAAAATTGCAAGATTGATTCAGATTTGCATTTTTATGCTGGTCTTTTGCCACTGCCGTCAACTTTTCAAGAACAATACGAAAGCTCATAAAATTCAGTGATATCCGTTACGATAATTTACGAATTTCCGCTTGTTCTCATTTCTAGCATCCGCTGCGATGTACAAAGCGTAATGAAGAAAGGAAAACAAGTAAAAGAAAGGCAGAAGGAGACGAGTACGACGCATATATTATCACGCATAAAATATTTCCGGTGACACCGGCGAGTAACGCCGAATAAATCGTTTCGCGCGTACTCTCGAATCCCCCGAGGACCTCCGATGATCCAGTTGGCGAAGAAAGAGAGGAACCGGAGACGGGCCGAAAGTGTACGCATCAGGACCCAATTACCTCGACTCACGGGCACGCCGCCGCGGCACGTACCGTTAAGAACCGTGCGCACGTATGTGTGAAGCGGCCACCCCGAATCAAATCGAGCGTCGTTCCGCGAGTTGCGTCACGTCCGCAAGTGCGGAAGAGCGCATATACAAGCCCCGATATCGGGGAAAGACCCCGACGTGAATCTGCGAGATGAGGTAAGAGTAGAAGAAGAAGGAGGACGGCAGGGCGAGGTTTCGAGACAGCCTCGAGGATATATCGCACTTCCGGGCTGCCCCCGAGGCCTGACCTTCTCGTCTCTGCCCGCGAATTCCTGCACGCCGCTGCGGATGTGCGCAGCCGAGGACTTACGCCACGCCGGCCTCCCGTTTTCTTGTCGTGCTCGTGTTCGCGCGTTCGCCTCTTTCCGGTTACAAGCGAGTTACAGGAAAAGCTCATTTCTTTCGATTAGAATGTGAAAGAAGAGTCTTGTACGAAACTTTGTACTTATGTAAGATATATGTGTACAACATGCAGAACTGCTAAGAATAAAATTGTTTTTTTGTAAAAGCATGCATGCTCAAATATTCCAAATCATTATTCATTCAAAATTGCTTTACAACAGTAAAGTATGTGCCATTTATAAAACTCTTAAGAACGTTAAAATTCAATAAAATAACTGATGAAACTCAAGAAATAGATTTAAAAGATACACAGTATCAAATACTTTATTAAGAATGCGATCTGTGCAAAGATTAAAAATATTGATATTACTCCAAAAATACCTAAAATCAACTGTATTTAAGTCACAATATTTTATATAATGTTCCAATCTTGTTAATGTTGCAAAATTTTTCTTATCATATATTTCTACATCATTATGTATTATTGCATGTTTCATACTTCGTATATTTCTCGATTCTCAATAACTCATCGTTATATAGTACAAAACATGTTAATGATTCATAAACTATACGCGAATGTGATCACACTTCCGTTCTATCCTCGGACGCCAATTTATTCTTCTGCCGATTATTCATTATTAATTAAACTCCTTGCAATCGAAATCAAGATATTTTTGGTCTTGTTCTATATATGAAAAAGAATTCTGAGTTCTATTCAAGATTCTATATATATGCTTTATTCAATCAAGTACTTCGTTAAATATATCATTCGAAATTTTCTATTAAACGACTATCTTAGCAGAAATCGTTTTCTTCCTTTTAGCTACATAAAATGTTACGAATTGTGAGAAATAGAACGTGGTGTTTCAAGATACGTAGTTTTCCCGAGAAATCCAATAGAAAGAAGGGAAGGCTTTAGATTATAAACAATGACACATGCTAAAACAATTGAACGCATTAAACATGTCTCGATACTGTCTGCCTGGGAAGCTTTACCGTGGAATCTCATCAACCATTTCCACGCCCTCTCCTAGTGAGAGAATATATATTTATACACAAAGGCTTCAGTATACGCGAGAAATCTGAATAATGCATATTAAGTCAAAAACACACAAAAACGAATGAATGGTTAAAAAAGACGCGCAGTCTCACGAAAACCAACTCCAACGCAATAAGGAAGAATGGTTATTATCGCGATCGACTTTAATTAAAAATTTCTAACGGAACGGCGCGACGAGAATGTCGAGACTGAGAGACCGAGATAATTCGCCGGATATATTTCACTTCCGGAACATTTCGTGGCCCGACCTCATTTCTTTGAATTTTCGTGCGATACCGAAAAGTGACACTGCAACATTTATCAAGACTCATTATTTCTATTCTTGTGGTGGCTGGACGTTGATAATGCTATTAATGTCTCGCTACGACAATAAAATTTATTTATACGCTTTATTAATCCTAAATGATAAAGCTCTTATTCAAAATGATTTAAAATACTAAAATAAAGCAGCTAAATATCACATTTTTATTATACCTTATTTAACTTCGCTATTATTAGTTGAAACAAATAAATATTGCTTTTAAAAAAACTATAGGTACAAAGAAATCTATAATGCGCACAGCTTTATTATTCGAGAACATTATATAATTCATGAGTTTATCGAATTTCATTGAAGATATTTGATCATGTTTTATATAATAAAAAAGAGTTATGAAGCAGCAATGTCGGAAAGTTAATTAATTTATGAGACCAGTTAATCTGATATTACGCGAATCCTGTCTTCGTCGGTAACGTTATGATAGAAATAAATTGCTGCCGAATGTTGGTCACGGATAGCAGGAGGTAGGAGGGAAGAGTCGGATGCCCTCCAGGCGAATAAATAATCGATACACGAACACCACCTGCGAGAGAGGATACCTAAATATATTTCGCACTCCGTATATTCTCGGACAGTGCTCCGGCGGCAACGTTGCTACTGCGAGAGAGAGAGAGAGAGAGAGAGAGAGAGAGAGAAGAAATCTCTACATTGTGACCTCTGATCTGGGCCAAATTATTACCATTATAAAAACCATGCTACTCACCATTAACATTCGATTGACATTATTTTATGAAGAATATGTGCAGAGGTTAAATTTGATGCCGATCAATCATTCTTCTCTTTCTTTTTTGTACCGAAAATTTCATTCTGTCGCGAAATATTTCACTTCTCTGCTCGATTGATTTGCTCCTTCCTTTCGCAAATTCTGAACATTATTGTATTTTATTTCACAAAAATTGTAATTTTTATTTGTTAAATTTATTCTTATATGTTTTTTTTTTTTCGTTAGTTTAAAATGGAAGAAGAAATAGGGTATATATAACGAGAGACAAGAATGTGATAATATTGATTATTTATTTGTAAACGCGGTAAATTTTTAATCAGAAAACAATTTACGTAATTCTTTAAATTTTAAAAATAATCTTTTTATAATATAAAATCAATCTAATTTTAATTAAACTAATATTTCTGATTAATTTTTCATTTAATCTTTTTCTCTGAAATTGTAACTTTTTGCTTGTTGACCCAGATTAAAAATTGAAATAAAGTCTGTTGGAATACGTTCATTGAAAAATAGAATTTCGTTATCAATTTCATATGTAAGAGAAAACAAGGCAGAATTCTCCTTATGATTTAGTCTCCGATATCAATCAGTCGATCGATCGATCGGTCGATCATCATCGACGACCCGTACGCACCCGCAACTCGCAGCCGTGTAAATCCGACGAGTGGCGTGGAGAGGTAAGGAGCGCTTTTTACGATGATGGATCGCCGGTCGAATCGGACGGGAACGTCGGTCAGGTTCGCCAGGTTCGGTCCCACACGGTTATACGCCGTGGGTGGGGACGCGGGAGCCATACACGTCTCCCTGGGCGCACATAAATTCGCACGAACCACCATAAATCGCAGATGGCGGCGCGAGCGCGGGATGCGGGACGCGTCCGCTTCGCGGTTTCGTACTCGCAGCGCGGTACGGCGATGCGGTCTCATTTGGGAATCACATTGGGACCTGGGTCCCGTCGGGGCCCCGTAGTCACGAAGGCATCCGGTATACCGAGACTCCGTGCCGCGATCACCGAACCGTTCCTTCAACCGGTTTGTAACTCGTCGCGAATATGAATGAAAGCATTCTCCGGAGTGCAGCGTATTTACTACGGTAATTATTGATCGATGCGACAGACCGCATCCTGGATTCGTCGCATTCTTTTGAGAATAATCCGCGATGAGAAAGTAAGCTTAATCACAATGGCAGAGTTTTTTATTATATTCAGATGCCTTTGTGCGATCGAAGTAAATTCAATTAAATTAAACTTATTAAACAATCAATGCATGCGCACACGAAAACACGATATGCAACATCCAGTTAATTTGTTTTTTTTTTATTTACCGAAAAGAAGTATATACTGACGTTTTAAATAAGCGTTGTTATAATTTAAGTTTAATTAACATTTAAATTCAAGTAAAGCAGCAGTAAGCAATAATCTAATGATTACGTGCTGAAGCAATCTTTTATATGAAATTAATTATTGTACTTCTAATAACATATACTCATTATTTATTTAAATCTATTCATTAAGAACTTATCCTTCTTTGCAATATACATATATATATATATACATGGTTTTATTCATTAAACAATTGCCATGACCAACATCGACCAATTTATACTGTCGCCGATACCTGAAGATCCATGAGCCAAAAATCGCCAATGCATTTGTAAATCAAGGCATTCACGAGAAATGCGACGCCGGCAAAACCGTCCGCCGCTTTTCTGCTCGCAAGTAGAAATAACTCGTCGAACCATGAAAAGGAGTGAAGGAGGTGAGGCCCTGAGAAGGGTCCACAAGGAGAGCAACGGCCTTACATACTTGTTGGCCCACTACTTGTACCCCCGCGTGATACGCGTTCCGCATTGATATTATTTCATTAACTTTTTGCCAGTCGCTCCGCTTGTTGGTATAGTGGTTTCATCGGTCGACCGCCTTCTCCTACAGCTACTCCACCTTCTCGTATCCCCTTCTTGCTGTTCTCTCACTGTAAAACCAGGATCATCCTTCTCCTACTATATCCTCTCGATGTCTTTTGGCAAATTGCACATGCACCTGCAAATAGATGTAATATGCATTTCATGAAAAGGATATGATTTAAAATCAACAACTAACGTTTAATAACTCTTTAATCTACGCTGCTTCTATAATGAAAAATTAAAATATAGAATAAAAAATTCCCCAGTTATCTACATATTCGTTAAAATAAGAATTGGCTATTTTTTTAATCAAATAGCTTTCATATATTACATTTTTAGCATATTATATACAATATTTCGAAACTAAAGTTCACAGTAAATTGATAATTTTAAAAACTATTGCTATATTTTCTATTAAATGAAATTGATTGCTCCTAAATGAGATTAAAAGATTACAAGAGTACAAGATTATATCAAGAATGGTTTTTTGGATTGTACTTCGTTCTGTACTTTAAGTGGAAAACTCATGACTGATATATTGTATAACTAGTTTTCACATGCGTGAGTGCAGTAGAACAACGTAATACGATAGCCAGAACTACTCCTGAGCTCGGTCACCCGCTTCGCTTCCTGCTCCGAGTTACAAAGTGCGGACCGCGAGTCGCGCGGAGAAAAAGAGGATCGGCGCTTTATTAACGAGGCGTTCCGCAATAAAGCGGGACGCGCGAGCGTATTGCTCTCGTCTCGGGTCGAAAGAACCGCACGGGGGCCATGCTGTTATCGGACCGATCTCCCGAACGGTTCCGCGCGAGTTCCTCCTTGCGAGAGAGGCGTGTTCGGAGGGCACGAAAGGGGTGTAGGTACGCGATACATTCGTTGCTCTTGCCCTCTCGCCCTCTCGCGTCTTCCTTCGTACCGATCGATCCTTCTTCTTACCCACTTTTTACATATCGGACAATCCTGAATCTTTCTCGCATCGTAACTTACAATCTTATATATATATTTTTTTTTCTGCAGGTTATTAAAAATTTTGAAGAAAAAATTTGTTGCTATTATACAATCTAAAAATTCGAAAAATTGATATGCCATAACTTGATCATGCGAGCATTTCTGTAACTCATCTATACGATTATATCAAAATGAATTGGTTAATAGTTATAATAAATTTTCTTTACACACATACACAAATTATATTTAAAATTTCTCGAAAAATATCACATACGCATTTAATTCTACTTCAAAATTTGTATAAAAAAATTGCCGTAGAAAGTAAAAAGTCCACGTTTTGAAGCGATCAACATCCAACAATGCTCTAGTATATAATTTATCTCTTATCTTCTACCGGAAAATTATGATTTCTCACATGGGTGGTTTCATAAACACATGCCACGCGCTCCTACGCATCTGAAAAGTGCGCTTAGAATGCGCACACGTTCTCTCTCAGGTGCTCCGGCAGGTATGCGAGGCCCGTGAACGTTAGGAAGGCGCAACGGGTGAGCTCTTTCGCGTATAATACGTGTGCACCGCGCAATTGCAATGGGCTCTGCATTAAACATAAAGCCGAGCCCCCCGCAGGAGCGCGCAAGGCGGCGATCTCGATAAAAACCAGTCCCATTTTCCGCGCATACAACCGATCTGACGCTCCACTATGGTATCAGGCGTTCGTAACCGCGTTCCCTCCCC
>VBVQ01000382.1:0-62562 GCA_011636635.1 Tetramorium simillimum | reverse complement strand
CATTTATTTTTGCCTTGATCCTCTTTTTTTTACATATTGGAGATAATATGTTATAATTTAATAATATGCAATAATAATATGACGTAATACTACACTATATTATATAATATGCAAAATGCACGTAATGTATGCAATGTATGAAACATGTTTCATATTACGTGCTGTCAACGTGTTCCATATTGCGTGCTTACGTACTTCGATGGAAAAGTTACATTTGTCCTAAGAACAAGATCTGTTTATGGCAAACTAATTTTAATCACTAACAAACAAAGATATTCAACGATAAATTATGCAACAAATATTATTATTGAACTTACTTTGTCTGAATTAACTAAGACTCAAAACACAGTATGACTGTCTTGTGTTTACAGAGAAGTAATTTATATAGTGTTCGCTAAATGTCGTCACTTACTTCTCGAAATATCGCGGTGTTCCATATTACGTGCTGTTCCATATTACCTGCCTTTACCCTATATATACTAGTAGTATATACTACTAGAGTTAAAAAGTTCCCAGAGTAAATTTTTAAAAATTTATTTATTAAATTTATTCAAATTTAAGCCACACTGCTTTCAAAGTACTCTTCTTCTGCATTTTACGCACTTGCTCCAACGTTCGTACAATTGTTGAAAACATTCCTCGAACCCAATATTTGAAAGTGCCATCAGCTGTTTCGTCGCATTTTGTATGACCTCCTCAGAATTCGAGAAACGTTGCCCCTTTAATTTCATTTTTAGCTTCGGAAACAGGTAAAAATCGGAGAAAGAAGAAAACGCCCTGAAAAATGGATAAGAAACAAGTGGGTTTTGCTGCATGACAATGCCCTGCACATCGGTCATTAATGGTTAAAAATTACCTTGCCAAGAATAATGTTACCGCTCTTGAACACCCACCGTACCCAGCCGACCTCGCACCAGCCGATTTTTACCTGTTTCCTAGGCTAAAGGCTAAAAATGAAATTTAAGGTGCAACGTTTCTCGAATTCTGAGACGGTCATTCAAAATGCGACGAGACAACTGATGGCACGCTCGAGGAATGTTTTCAACAACTGTACCAACGTTGGGACAAGTGTGTGCAGGAGGAGAGTATGTACTTTGAAGGCATTGTCGTATAAAATTGAATAACTTCAATAAACAAATTTTAAAAAATTCATTCCAGGAAATTTTGACTCTAGTAGTATATATAGATAATAAATTAATTTTATTCAAATTTTAATTCGATTGTTATTTAAAATAAGCAGATAATATAATTGACCAAATTTCGTTTTTTTCAGATGGGAATCTTTTTAGTACCGGCTTTTACTGTACCATTAATGTTGATGTCCGGATATTTCTTGAAATTAGGAGAGATGTTAACATTCCTACAGTCTTTAAGCTTTGTGAGCTTTTTCAGGTACAGAAAATTATATACTACAGCGCTTACTTATACCAAAAGTTTTTAGCATTTAAATTTATTATACATGATGTTTTTAGTTTTACTATTTATAAGACTTAGCAGTTATTCTTGCTGTTATGCAGAGACGTTTTTCTTATATTCAGTTTACCTTATTTTTTAAATGAATTTAAGAAATATGTATTTTATTGCAGATATATATTCGAAGGATTGTTGCAAACGATCTATCTTGACCGACCGGATTTGTCGTGCTCGGATAGCTATTGTCATATTGTGCGTTCGCCAAACAAGATTCTCTCGTTGATGGAAATGCCAACGATGCCATTTTACGTAATTCTGATAGTACTTGTCTCTTGGATAGTCTGTTTACACATAATCACCTATGCAATACTTTGTTGGAAAATTCATCGTTCAAAAAAGTTGATCGCGATAGGATCTTGGGGAGCGGAGGAGAAGCACTCCGGTAGCACACTCACCACACACAAAAAAATACCAAGTCAAGTAGTTTTGTCTTTGTAGAGTTTAATAAAAAAACACTCGATTATAAAGTTCCTACTGGTCTATTTCGGTCTTTTGGTTCGCTTCAAGCAAAAGCGCGACGCGCCGATCCGCAAGCAACGGAAGAACGGTGTTTTACTCCCGAAAATTAGATCGCGAGCAGCGAACTTCGAATTTCACGCGAGGGAAGAGATCGGAAAAGACCGCGAGCGACGGAAGCGCGACCCTATCCTCACGCTAGCTTCCAGAGGAGTGCCAGGTGGATCGTCGAAAAACATGTTTGCGACCGGCTTTTTTGTTTCGTGTCTGGTCATAAAGCAAAATAACGTCGCCTTGTAGACCGATGTTTTCGGCCAGAAAAGCCAATCAGAGAACGAACGAGCCCTCTGTTTGCGGCCGATCAGCTGCGATTCTCGTTACGCGGACGGTCTCTTCTTCGCGCTTTCAATTTACAATCGGCCCGATTCTGAACAAAAGTGACATAATACTCATTTCAACTAAAAAAATATTTTCCAAGTATGTCTGAAACCAATAATTACTGAGCACGTTTTCTCTGTAACCTTAAGCAGAATATTAAGAGAAACAGGATTAGCAATGTAAAAAATGTACAAATTTTTGATATTTTTTATAAAGCAAAAGACTTATTTTTCTATAACGAATTATAATGATAATGTAAGGATTGACGTTATATAAAATAAATTAAATGTAATAGTATAATGAACTAATATATCTTATGATACAAGTAGATAATCAATATGTCGACTTGATAAAATTAGCAAGAATGTAAAATAGATAGCTTAGAATTTTCATTTATCTTCTAACATAATACAGCATAGATACAGCAAAACAATACAAATGTCCGTATAAATATAAAATTATATAATAGCGATAAAAAACGTAACGCGTCGTAATTTAATACAAAATTAGATTCATGTAAATTGTAAAATATACATATATATCTTTACATTTATACATACACATATACATGTATGTACATACACACACACATAATGACACTGTTATGTTCAATACGTTCAATGTACAAGAACAATAAAATCACTTGATAAGACCAAGTTATTCATCACGCAATCGTTAAGATATAAAAAAACATTTTATCATTTACACCATATTGGTAGTCGCTGGAGTACTCAACAGCACTGAGTATAGTAGACATCCCACTCGACGGCCTGAATCGAGTGAGAACTTGCGTGTTATAAAATAACTTCGCAGCAAGTACGCTCATTCAGTTCGTTTCGTGAAAGTAACCGGGCAAGGTCCCACTTGAGTTTAACGAGCGTGCGAGATCGGTCAACTGATGCAGTCGAAACGCGACGCTATGTCAACTGTGTACGATTCATAAGAATTTCGGCAATCGTCGTGTATCACGTACGTCCGCGATGTTGCATGTGTAGGCGCACAAACCGGTTCTTTATAATTAATTAAATTGACGGTGGACGATTGGGCAAAGTGCTCGACAAGATGCTGGAAGCGAACGACGCAGCGAGGATGCTGGAGGACGGCGACGCCTGTAAGATCCGCGTGCAGGAATCGGAAAAATTGCTGGGACCCGGCAAATCGCGAAACCTGCAGTCATGCATCGAGCTCAACGATCTGTATTATTCGATTCGTCGCAACCGTAAAGGCAAGCACATTTTACTATCTCACATATGTAGGCAGATCGTGATTCTCCTGCGTGTCGATATCCCCCACACATTTGCTAGTGATATCTCAAGACTGCTTTAGATAGCTGTTTAAAAATAGACAAAAAAATGACTGCTCTATCACTCGATGAAATAACAACAAAATAATCGTAAGTGCACGTTAACATGTCGCGATACATGTCGGACAGAAAATGCACACGTTGAATTCAGGCCTGGATTTGCACACTAAACACATCCATCGATGATTCAGAAGTGCTTATACATTGATATTATGGATCTTAATAGATTAATCTTCTAGGACTCTAGGTTGTCAAGTCACGCAGTGAATTCCGAGTTGTTAAAAGGTTCTCAATTCGCACTTGCACTTGCAACGCAACGTTTTAACTGTAATTTAACGATAAGATAAATATTTCTTGATAATTTAAAATAATGGTCTACACGTACTGTTGTACATTGTTTAAGTTTCTGTTTGGCATAAAACATGTACAAGTTATTCAGAATCACGAGTAAAATAAAATAAATTTTTATCAATTCACGTTGCAAAGTGAAAAAATATTAAAACTTGTAATTCGCCCATCTATTTTTAAAACTTGTGGAGATTGGCGTATCCTACGCCACTGAATCTTTATTCCTAGTTGCCGATCTTCAGTTCGTTTTTAGGACAAATTAATATGAATATATCATTAATATGAATATCATGAGATATAAATATATCATAAATGAATATATCATCACTTTGTTTCTTAATTTGTCCTAAAAACGAACTGGAGATAAGCAACTAGGAACGGATAAAAATTCAGTGGCGTAGGATACGCCAATCTCCACAAGTTTTAAAAACAGATGGGCGAATTACAAGTTTTAATATTTTCATATATTCATATAAAATACATTGTAATACATTATGTCTAATTGTAAAACATTTTGTTTGCGTGTAATATATGTCAAAGATTACTTAAGTATTTGACGATTGAAAGCGATTTGACAGAAGATACATTGTTTTGAATTTTGATTCAAATTTGTTATAAATTAAATACAATTTATGTCTCGTTTATTAATTTACTAGAAATTAGCAATTCGGAAAATCTGTGATTACTATGAGTGCACGTGATTTGAAAAAAACGCACCTGTGTTTTTTAAGTATACTTAGATATGCGTCATTTCCGTGGAAAATTTTCTGATTTAGAAAACAGCATATGTAACTATCTTGCATATAAAATTTGTAATTCTAACAAGCATTCTTTTTTCTGTCCTTGCGAAATATTTTAATCCAGCATTTTCATAATTAATTTTATCCTTTACAATACTAGAATACACATAATTTAATTACAAGATTATGAAACGAATACAAAATTTATGCAAGTGCTTATATGTAATTATCATTAAATAAGGTTTCGCGTTTTCTCAACAAGTCTCTGTGTAATGTCTTCTAATCTTAATGGAATTTTATTTGTAAATGTGGTATGCAATAGATATCTCATGTTGTTTAGATATGATTAGAGAAGTGTAGATATGAGAAGAGAAATTCTTACTGTAGGAATCGAGAAAACGATTTTACATAATGTGACGGGGCACTTCGAACCGGGGAAAGTCACAGTAATAATTGGTCCTTCCGGCGCGGGTAAGACCACCCTGCTGAAAATCGTATCTGGTAAACGATTGACCAATGTTAAGGGCACTGTCACCGTAAACGGCGTGGAATGGAACAAAGGAACGTTCCGCAAACAGGTGTGCTACGTGCCACAGCAATTTGATTTATTGCCGTTTCTCACGACGAGAGAAACTCTCTACATAGCGGCTCGACTGAAACTCGACGTTAATCAGGATAAACAAGCGATTTCTTTAATTGTAAGTAAATTGTAGATACGAAAAATGCGTTCCAGGAGTGTTGTGTATAAAAATATTATTAAATAAATAATTTATGTACACAGTGTGCCAAATAAGTAATGAGACTGATTTTTTTTCCTGCAACACTTTCAAGAAACGCACCAAATGTGGTTACCATTTCACCCGCTAAATTGTGTGCTGAACACGCAGACGCTTCGATCGTGTCGATGTAGCGGCAAGTCAAACGTAGCATCATGAAACAAAGAGCTGTGATAAAATTTTACTGTAAATTAGGGAAAACAGCATCAGAGGTTTACAAAGACATGCAACGTGTTTACGAGGATGATTGTTTTAGTCGTGCACAAATGTTCCGCTGGTTTTCAGCATTTAAGAATGGAAGAGAATCCTTAGAAGATGAACCACGCGTCGGACGTCCTGTGTCTGGATTGTTGAAATTGTGGAAAAAGCCAAGGAAATTGTTGCCAGTGATAAACGAATTACCACCAGATGAAAACCGGCGGAACACTTGTGCACGACTAAGACAATCATGCTCGTAAACACGTTGCATGTCTTTGTAAACCTTTGATGCCGTTTTTCCTAATTTACAGTAAAATTTTATCACAGCTCTTTGTTCCACGATGCTACGTTCGACTTGCCGCTACAACGACACGATCGAAGCGTCTGTGTGTTCAGCACAATCTAGTGGATGAAATGGTAACCACATTTGGTGCATTTCTTGAAAGTGTTGCAAGAAAAAAATCAGTCTCATTATTTGGCACACTGTGTATATATAATATATAGTAATTATATTTTATATATTATTAATTTTATTAAGTTTATTACGGCGAACAAAGTTATATAAATTGACATATCATCAGATATTATTTCTGTCAGGTGAATGATATTGCGGAGAATCTCAAATTGTCAAATTGCCTGGATACATTGGCGAACAAATTAAGCGGTGGCGAACGGAAGAGACTTTCTATCGGCGTAGAAATGATCACCAAGCCATCCGTTCTCTTGTTAGACGAGCCAACAAGCGGTCTTGACAGTGCGGCGTCTAATCAGGTATTATGTAAATTATTAATGTAGCTGTACATCATGATTGGTTTATAAAAGTGTTATACGATAGTAGCTGACATAATCGACGTTTATTCCTTATTGCATTCTGTTGATAATTTTATACGAGCGCAAAATATTTCAGTAATATTGTAGTAACGTTTCTGCGATGTAGTTGGAATATTATCATATTTTAATGTGCAATATCATTAAAGCGTTCTTTCTTAATGTACTATATGGATACCATACGATTTGCATTGAACAGCTCGTAAACATGCTCCACGATATGGCGAAAGAGAACTGCACTGTAGTTTGCGCGATACATCAACCCAGCAGTCAAATGATTTCGCTCTTCGATGACATTATGGTACTTAATCAAGGTAGATGTATGTACTGTGGTCCAATGAGCGAGATCTTAAACACATACAGCATCGCCGGGTTCACGTGTCCCAGCTTCTACAATATAGCTGAATTCGGTAATATATATTGGCTCTATCGATTCGACATAAATGAATTACAAAGAGACAAGAAAATTAGAAAATAAATATTAACATGGAATGCTTCAGGGTTATGCATTTGTATATATTTTTTAAATTTAAAAACTGGCTTCTTCTTGCAATGCAAATTTGTTAAATTTATTAAAAATTACACGTAAAAACTGCGCGTTATTTAAAAAAAAACTATCCAGTTATATGTTTAAATTATGACTGATAATATGTATTTTAATATATTTTATTTTAAAATAGTTGATTGCTGAATGTTTTATTTTACACTTTTTATAAATTAAAATATTTTGAAAACATAATTTTTCAGAATTTGCAAATACTAAAATATTCTAGATATTTTTAAAAGCGTCAAGATTATAAAATATATAAATACAAGTCTCAATATTATGTGCAAATACTAAAAAATGCTCACATTTGGTGTTTAATTTTATGTAGTACTTATTACTTACATGAATTGCGGCTTTATCACTTAAGAATATTACACATACACAATAATTTTACTATATAATATTTATAATATTAAATTATTAAAGGCACATTATTAATTAAAAAAATATAAAATATTTGCATGTGATATTAATTAATGCTGCAATTCTAAATAAAATCGTAACTCTCGTAAGATTCATAAGAACTTATAGGTAGATCTTCAATTCTATGCGTACTGTATGTCATACTCTGTGCTCAGGTTTTTACGATCGCTTCGTAAGCTACGACTTTACGATTTTATGTTTGATTCATAGATTTACTTAGAATTGCGGCATTAATTTTCTTGCATTACAGTGCTTGAAGTCGTAACAGAGCAAAGAGGTGGAGATTTAGAGAATCTGTATAACATCTGTCGTAATGAATACGAAAAGTTCAGATTGCTCAGTAAACATAATGAAAACGGTAAATATGCTGTATACATATTATTATTTAAACATTTTATACTTAATTATCTCGATTATTTTATCAATTCATAATTAATTCATTAATAATCATTTAATAATTTATATTATTTTTATATAATATCTTTTTCATCTTGCTTCTCAATGATTGGATAATGAAAGTGTGAGTATTTTACTTAACGAATTTACAGCATTTTCTAAAATCTCAAAAATTTAAATTCTTAAAAATATTGGATCAAGTTTTAAGTACTTCTTTAAAAATATGAGAAACAAATTTTTTTTAATCAATAATTCTTAATAATTTATTAATTTTTTTATAGAATCGACTAATTCCAAGCAGACAAGTGAAACAGACGATATAGATATGTCCATAAGTAGCATAATACCAAAGAAGTCGACATGGCAACAGCAAAAGATTCTATTTTTAAGAGCTCTAATTTGTATTAAGCGAGATAATGTAAGTAGAAACTGTCGAAAGTAGTATTCGAACAATTTACTTGAGAAATCTAAACACTATTGTTTTGATTAATCTCTTAGACCTTGACAAAACTAAGATTTGCAGCACACGTCGTAAATGGCCTATTATTAGGAACAGTTTACTATAATTTCGGCGACGATGCGGAGAAAGTATTAAGTAATATGGCTTGTTTATTTTTCTTTCTGTTATTTTTATTCTTTGCGAATGCCATGCCAGCAGTGCAAATGTGTAAGTATGACGCAGAGTCTTTTAATAATTTTTTAAATATTTCTATACAATTTCGTACATCGTAATGTGTCATTTATATAATTTTGTTGGCGTATATAATTAAATTATTATATTATTACAAACTTTTTGGTAATTTAAAGATTAAAATAATTTTTAGATTAAAAAAAGCAATTTCTCTGATAATATTTCCAATTTATCGTATTTAAAATTAGAATACATATGTTTTATGTATTCCACGAATAGTTATACGATGTTAATCTGATTATAGTTCCCACGGAAGCGACAGTATTTCTGCAGGAACATTTAAATAATTGGTATTCTTTGAGAGCTTACTATAGTGTAAAAATATTAACGGATCTCCCGATGCAAGTATGTTTCACTGTAGCATTATGTGTTATTATTTATCTCTAATTACTTCTCTCAGATTTGAACTTTTGACTATATATCAACTAAATACATAATCATCGGTTTTGTGATCAATTAAAGATTTGTCTAATTTCTAGATACTTTGCGCCTCATCTTTCCTTTTTATAGCATATTATATGACGGGGCAACCAATGGAATCTGTTAGAATTCTACAGATGTGGAGCGTTTGTCTATTAATTGCAGTTCTTGGACAAACAGTCGGGATACTTACAGGCTCAGCTCTTGGCACCGAGGTATTTCAGTATAATTGATATGATAATTGATATAATAGGATAATATAATTGGTCAAATTTAATTTCTTTCAGATAGGTTTCTTTTTAATACCGGCAGTCACTGTACCATTATTGCTGTTCGCTGGATATCTCTTGAAATTAAGAGAAATATTAATATTCCTACAGCCTTTAAGCTATGTGAGCTTTTTCAGGTACAAAAAATTGTATACCACAGCGATTGTTAATATTGAAAGTTTCTAGCATTCAAATTTATTATTATTTAAATTTGTTATTACTATGTAATAATGTTTTCAATTTATAACACTTATGCCTATTTCTACCGATGTAGATTAACTTTAATCTCGGTTTAACTTACTTTCTATCTTTCTCAAATTCTAAGAATTGGAAACAGATACGAGATAAGTTTAACCGAGATTAAAGTTAATCTACATTCGTAGAAATGGACATTAACAGTTGCTCTGGCTTCCATGTAGAGACATGTTTTTACTACATTTTCAGTTTATCTTATTTTTTTAGAAAACTTGAGAAATATAAATTTTATTGCAGATACACATTCGAAGGAATGATACAGGCGATCTATCTTGATCGACCGAACCTATCGTGCTCGGAAATCTATTGTTATATGCGTTCGCCAGACAAGATTCTCTCGTTGATGGACATGCCAACAATGCCATTTTATGTAATTCTGATAATACTTGGTTCTTGGATAGTTTGTTTACATATAATGACCTATGCAATACTTTGTTGGAAAATTCATTATTCAAAAAAATGACAAGATACTCGATAGAAGACTTAATACTCATTTCAACTAAGAAAATATTTTCTAAGTATGTCTGTAACCAAAAATTACTGATTGAGCACGTTTTCTCTGAAACAGTGAGCAATATTGAGAGAAACAATAGGATTAGGAATGAACAAAATGTACAAATTTTTATAACTAAATATATAACACGCTCTATAATAATAACGTAGTAAGATTTATTTTCCTATAACTGATTATAGTGATAATGTATAAGAATTGACATTATATAACAAAATAAATTAAATGTAATAGTATAATAAACTAATATATCGTATAAAATGCAAATGAATAATCAATACGTCCACTTGATGAAGTTGACGAGAATGTAAAGTATATAACCCAGAATTTCCATTTATCTGCTGACATAAATGACACAATAAAGTAATAAAAATGTCCGTATAAATATAATATTATATAATATCGATATAAAAAACGTAACGCGACGTGTAATAACGATACTAATAATAATGATACATAAAAAACTCGTAATAAATCTGCAAGATTTTGCTTACTGATTGGTTAATTTTCAAAGGATTGAGATAAATTTAATTGTTTATAATGTATCCACTATTTCAACAATTAACAGTTTGCTTTTTTACATTTTACAATTTTTAGAGATATTAACATTAAAATAATTGTCTCTTAGTGAACAGTGACTTTGCATCTTAAAACCAGTGTTTTCATTCAGTGTTTACTGTTTACATTGTACTCTTACGCATCTCATTAGGATTGATGTCATCCAAGTTTTTTATTTAATGTATTTGCTTATCGACACTTCGGGTGAATCAAAAGCTATCAGAGCTATGATAGATGCAATTACGTTGGACCTGATAGAAGTTCGAGTGGTGGATCTTTCAACGGTATCTTACTAATTTATTCAGTTAAACGCGCAACGCGTACATTACGCAATATTACGTACGATTCCTTAGCGTCTCTCGCATGTGTCACATTTAAGTATAAAAATTAAATACAATTATCGTAATCCACTATTGTTACGTAAATCGATGTCCCTTGATTTGAGCTCAGAGATACGCACATACATTTATCACAAACATACAGTCACACAACTATCACAAAATTATGATGAAATCATGTATCAAGATTATGTACGGAGAGAATATATACCGAACGCTTAATTCATGGCACTCTTTTTCTACTGTACATATATAGATATCGGATAAGTAGTTTTAAGTAGCCAAAAAATGTTATCAGGCACAAACAAGTAGCTGACAGAAATAAGTGTTTATCGCATTATTTTTAACATTTTCCGATATTATTTCGATGTTTCAAATCGTTTTCGACAGATTACACGCGTTCGACAAGTGCAGCTTCAGGCAAAATTTAAATACTACAAACTGAAAGGGCGGAAATCGAGAGTACGTACTTAAGTTTCTCAGCCACTTAAATACGTAGTCAGAGTATAAGAAAATCACATTCCAAAGATTTAACCGTATCGATATTATCGGTATGACATGAGTTTCCATCGTAAAAGTATATATGCGGCGCATCGTGTGATGAATAATATTGCAGTGAGCGCGATAATATCATTCCAGAATTGGTCTCCACTCATGCCGATGTCTGAGAGAAATTTCGATGGATATTTATAGTGACAGTACAGCTCGCCCTTTTCCTTGCAGTCCAGAATAGGTCTGTTCAGCCCATAAATGGCTCCGACGAACCTGTGAAAGCATGTGTTAAATTAACGCTACAAATAATACTTATTTACGTAATTTTTGTATGATTAAATTTTAGCTTAATTTCTTGATATCAAATAATTCTAATTCAAATAATTTTTTAAATTATAATTACATATTAAATTATGTGTGAAGTTTCATCGTAAATATAAATAAATTATTGGAAATATGATAGACAGTATAATATTACTACTAAATAATGCAAGATTTGCAAAGAATAAATTAATTACCCTTCTAAGCCATATCGCAAGTAGCTTAAATAGCTACCCCACTTGAGATAATTGGGCAAATCGCGTAACGACACTCCGAATCCGGCGAACATCATTAGTGGGCATGCCAATGTGGGCCCCATAAATGTGCCATTCTGCAAGTCAAATTGCTTCTTCATTAAGTTCTATTTCGATTAAACTTTCTTTATGAGATACTTTTATGAGCAACGAAGATAAAATGAGATTTATCACACAAAAGCATTCTGAGCGAATAGCTGATAATTGCGATAAAAGTATATAACTGTCAATAAAATATTAGAGGACGAATAATTAATGACGCATTCGATAGGATCAAGGTCAGAGGAAATTGATGATGTGCAAAATTATTATTATTTCTAAGTCTGATAAGGAGACCGGATGTCGATAAAAGATCACTAATTATACAAGCAATTAAATAAACATTGCACAACCCACGGGCAAATCAGTGTCATAAGTATTATTGATGCCAGTAACAATTTCAATTAGTTATTGATCATACTTACCACGACGTTAAATATAGCGCCTATCATGAGACCGGTACCTTGTCCAATGAACATAATTAATAGGCTGACGGCTACGAACATAGAAAATCGAACGATCTCCAACGGTTGCGCCGACATAAAATAGACGATCAGCGAGAAGAGTATGCAACATATTATCGAAATCGGCACGTCAATCAACGTTATCGCCGTGTAGAACGCCTTTAGACTGTACCACCTATTAAAATGCTCCTTCAGCAGGATGGACATCTGCATTGGAACTGCGAATCAAAGAGGAAACGGTTTCCGTTACGTAAATTCATATTTCCGGTAAAAGTTGCTGAGGAACCATTAGTCATCTACGGGAAGCTACTTACAGGTCACTATCGTGAGCATCATCGTTGTCATCATATGATGGATCAAAATGGAAAAAAGAAGATTATAGTTGTCCAAAACGCGGGAGCCGTCGGCACCGGATCGCATGAAGACGCAACCCAACATTACGCCAACGAGTATATTAACAATGATGCGCAAATGCGTTAGAGTCTGCAACAATATACGAATATTATTAATATTAATATTATTAGAAATTCTCGTGCGATCGTAGCGCGAGCGTTTTCTTTACGAGATCCATGGAACTTGGTATTTTTAATGACTGACATCCTTCTGGATTTTCAAAATATTAATTCTTACACTCTCAAGATTTTATTCCTCGCTTTATTCAATTTAATCAATGAAACAATTGCAAGAATATACAAATAAACTTTCCGCGTAATCGTTGAGAAAGATCTCGTATAATTTTTCGAGTCTACAAGGATTGTGCTTATTATCGATTAAAAATTATTATTGACACGTATATTGAAACACATAATGGAAAAAATTTTTACCGTATCTCGTTTGCACATGATTAAACCTCGCCTCATCAGAACCTTAATTTGATAACTGAGATTTGTCGCATGTAAGCCACTCTTATCTTTTACTACGCTCTTCAGAGGATGTGCCGCTGAAAAATTATTATTATTAAATTATTAAATTATTAAATCACATAGTCTGGTTGGAATTTTCGAGGACATCCTATATATTTAAGGATGGTTAATTATCAAAAATATATATTAACAAAAAATATTTTTTTATTAATTTATTGTAAGATTTAAAATAAAAAATATTGTATAAAATTATATAATTTTATAATAATATGATCATTTTTATGTCTTTCAATTTGTACCTCTTAAGCTTTTTGCGTCCTTCAGAGCTTCCGGATTATCGAACCACTGCAAATTTCTTCCGTTCTGTGATCCCATTATCAATGTATCGATTTTATCTTCGCCGTATTCTCCGCAGGCAAGTTCGATTACTGCAATATTTCCGTATAACAATATTAACTGATAAATAAAGTTCCTAAATAGCTTGCTGAAGGATGAAATGTTATACATACTGTAATCTGCCGGATTGTGATACATAGGACACGGTAGTTTCATATTTTCCAGATATGGCACCATTTTGTTCGTTGCCCCTTGGTAAATACAATCACCATTCGTCAACACGTATACCTGCAAGAAATTTACTTCTCTTATCATTGTAATTATAAATGCAATTTTTTAAATTAGATTCAAATGTAGATCAATATTATACGAAAAACATGTAATACGTGTTTTTAAGCAATAATTTTTATTAATTCCTATAATAATTTTTGTAATGCATTTACTTACTTGATCGAACAATTGAAACAAGGATGCACTTGGCTGATGAATGGTGCAAACTATCGTCCTCCCTTGTTGTGACAATATTTTTAACAAGTTTACGACTTGCATACAAGATGAACTATCAAGACCTCTATAACAAGCATGATAAATATAAAAATATAACAAAATATCTATCAAACAACCTCTTTTTTAAACAGCATTAGCAGTGTTCATCAATTGATAGTTATTAATGATTTTAGATAAAAATTGAAAAAGTACTGGACATATTATATTCCAGAAACGCTAATATTATTATAATTATTCATGAGTCATTAATATATAATATAATGTATAATTTAATTATAATAGCAGTTTTCGTCAAAGCGCTAAAGAACTATTACGATATAATAATATCGATAAAAACAAATATAAATAAAATGACAAGGTAAAACAAGGAATAATTAAAAAGTCTATCATTCACATGAATATTTAAATAAGTGAATATTTAAATAAGGATAAGTTTTTTCGAACCATATAATATAAATATGTAGATAAGAAAGAGTCAGGTGGCATCGAATAATCGAGGTTCAAATCACTGAACTTACGTAGTGGGTTCGTCGAGGAACATCACCGTGGGATTATTAACCAATTCCAATGCGATAGAGAGCCTTTTTTTTTGGCCGCCACTTAATCGGTCGGATCTCGTGTGCATGTGTTCATACAAGCCAAGTGTCGTAAGAGTGTCCTCAATCTGAAACATTATTACGTAATTAATCCTTATAACATACACCAAGCTCTTACGATTGATGTGTTTCGCGTAAGAAGAATTTGCGTTATATTCATAATTTGCGAAAATAATGTTTGGAAAAAATTATGTAAAAAGAAAGTTAAATATATATTATAATTCACTTCAAATCGGTTTAACGGTAAATCTCATCTGCCACATAGTTAATATACAAAATCAATTAACACTGGTGCAAATCAATTAATAATACAGATTTTTATATTTTCCTCGAATAACAATTGAATGATTATAAAGCGTTAACAAGATCTGATAAAATATTGTGATATAATTTTATTTTCTCCCCGATAAATTTTAATAAATTGGTGTAAGGATTTGTTCTCAATCAATTATCGAAATAATTCTTTATATATTTGTACACACGATCATCTCTTTCTTGTGTTGCGGCGTGCTCGACGGCAGCTTTAAGTCGGCGGCGACCCTCATGTTCTCGAGCACCGTGAGCAGGGGTTCCAATCGATCTTCTTGCGTGATGTAGGCGCTGCATCTGCGGAGGGAATTAACGAAGCGTTAGAACAGCGTTCTTAATGCGCTCGATATTCATGTGCAGAACGAAACTTTCGAAACATTATAGGCATGTTCGTTTATTACTGGCAGTTCACTGCCAGTACTGAAAATCTATAGTTTACGTCACGCACATTATAGATTTTCAGTGAACAGTCAGTAATAAACGAACATGCCCTATATGTCGAATTAAGAGGAGGTAAACCAAGATGTATACGAAGAGATGTCTCTATAATTTTCTTACTTATTTAATTACTTACATAAAATAATAATTTAGAGAAAATCTCAAATTTGGCGAAATCTAAGTATCGAGGGCCGTGCTTACTTCCGGAAGGTATTGAGGTGCCGAACGCGACCGTTGATGTATATGACACCGTCTACTCCGGTTGTACGAAAACCAGATAGGATATCGAGCAACGTCGACTTCCCCGCACCGGATGGTCCCATCAAAGCGATCAACTGTTTGCTGGGGAGCCTTCCGTTAATCCCGTGCAAGATCTCCTTTTCCCCTGAAATTTTTTTCAACGCAATGATTACTTAACGCTGCGAAAGTATCGTTAGTAACGCTTCCATAATTCTCAGCGTTCAACTCCGAAGAATTTCTCATTTACTGCTACAGTTATTACGGTCGACTAATTATCGTCTTGTAAGATTTTCACGTAAGAAATCATTCTTTTCCGGATGCGTCAAAGTTTAATATCGTCATATGGAAAGCAACACAAGTACCATTTATTGTATATTCATTATATTGAATTATTATCTCGATATGCCTACTATTTGGAAAAATAAAATCTAACGCTAATTTCGTAATTTAGGTGATTTTTTTAAGTTCAGTTTCTAATAAGAGAGAATTGCTCACCTCTTCTAAAGCCAAGACTGACGGTGTAAGTAATGTTCTCGAAGATGATGTCAATCGATTCCTTGGCATTGCATGCGGCGTCGGACGGCATGTTGGTATCCTCTCGTTTCTCGTTGAACGACAATCTGGACTAGGGTATGCAGACCGGTGCATCCGTGCCGGTTTCCCGCCGGTTACTCGCCTCATGCATCAATACTTCCATCGTTTTGCCTCGCTTTGTGCGAACCGATCGTGTGATAGAGGTCGATTATGCTCGAACGCTGATCTACGCCCCAACTCAAGACAGCCTGGGACAAAAAGCCGGCGGGACGTGATAGAATAAGAAAATAATGGTCGATGGTCGCGGTCACAGATGTAATATGTGACAAGAATATAAGCATTGTCTTTAGATAATTCTTAATAATTGTAAAAAAAACTATTGTTTTTAAATGTTTACTTAATTTATTTTTTCAGTTTATTCGATTAATTTAATTAATGCGCTCATATTTCTTTTCGTAGAAGATAAATGCCTTAATGGTAATTAAATCCGACGCAATCGTGACTTGTGACATTATACAGGATAAAGTCCATGACGGGGGCCGTGAGGGGATTTTGTTTGATTTCCGCAATTTCAGGTATATTATCTGCCTCTCTTGCGTTGTCCTTTCAGAAAAACGATTGACTAATCTAAACTTTCTATTTCGTAAAACTTGTAACTTTGATTGCAATAAAAAGGATTTTAGTGGTACTACATATTCTTATCCGCCATAACACTTTTCACAAGTATATAATTATATTTACATAATGATAGGCTCTTATCGTAAAACCTATCATTAAAATTAACATAAAGTACACAATTAGAATATTTTAGTATTTTTTTCTAATAATTTTCCTAGCAAGACCGTCTCATAAAGTCTCTCTATGATTAATACAATGTCACTTTAATACATACTCTAAACTAACCCTAATTTTTTTCCGCTTTCCTTTTCGTTTGACAAATAAAAGAAATAAGTAACGTGAAAAATGTTTCTTTTTATTTAATTCACTATATAGTTGACAAGCGTGAGTCATTTTGTGATCAGGGAACAAAGATAGCTTTGTGTTTACGAGATAATTTTCTTGCATGTCCGACGTGCGATGATTCACTAACTGAGCCATCGTTTTGACGATACGAGCAGTCGTCCTTGACATAGAATATATTTCACAATAATCAGAATTCAGAATAATAATGTACCTCATATTTCATAATATACTGGACCTCGAAAAATTCATATTAAAAAAACCTTTCACAAAGCCTTTCTTATTAAAGTAAGTTGCGACATACATTGGTCCCGGCCTTGTCATAAGAAACGACGAAGGCGGGTCTATTTGAATTTAAAACAAGATTGAAAATAGTTATACTAATTATACCCTTAACTCACCTCGTATCTATTTAAAGAGATAAAATCGTTGAATAAATAAGAGTCCTCTCATCTCCACCTACTGTCTGATAAATACGCGTAAACATGATTTAACGAACAACACGGCATAAAGAATAAGTAATTAAGATGAATAAGTAAGAAAGAGTAAATAAGATGACTAAAGGATTAACGCAATGTACCAGGAAAACAAATAGAATCTTGCGTGGATTTTCCGATAATGCAGAACGCAAGTCCACCGCTGCGGACGGATGCGCGTCAACAAGATCGTATCACCTTGGTCATACTCCGAGAGTACCAAGTCCAGTAACCTTTGATGATTTCATTGACAGCGAAATTGTTAATCTTATCTAATCGTAAATGAATGTAGCACACAGTGACAAGTTGATATTGTTGAATTTTCAGTCGACTATCCCATGCTGTTTTCGAAATAAGTTAACGAACTGACTATCAATTCAGCAGAATGTCCGCAATAAAAAAGAGAAAAGGATGGTAATTGCGTCAAAGATATTATCATGATACACACCGCTGAAAGAAACTGTCCCCAACGGGGAAATAATGATGCTGCAATTACGCAATGCGATATGATTCCGCTAAGCTGATGTAAACTATAAACCGTGATAAGCGTTAAATAGGGAACAAAAATATTTTGCATATATCACACACGCGAGTTTGGTAGGCCTTTGACGTCATCGGTGTAATGCGAATAAAACGAAGTCTCTGTTTTGGATTGTAATCGCCACGAACGCTTTCGTTGAACGTTAATAAATGTTCGCAGTTCCAATCGAGACATTTAATGATCGTGTACTTTTTACGCCGCGCTTGTTATTGTCTTTATCAAACATTAATTTTAATCAAAACATGTTTTCAATCATTTCTGTTCTGCATACATTTTCAGTCTTTCCGAGTGTACTTAGCTTTCCCAAGCGGTTTGTTGACGATAAATATCGTTGGAAGTGAAGGATTTCTTATTAAAACGAAATTAAACCGCGTGAGATTAGGAAAAGAAGAGTTCCTCTTATCAGCATCGATAATAAAAGATAATGAAAGAATTATTTTTTTATGTAACAAAGAATTGATAAATGTTAAACCGATTAACTGAAAGTACTGACGACAAAATTTTCTTTTTATATTTTTTTTCGAATACACGTAAGAATGGACTTTTTTGCACATATAACAAAAAACTGAAAGAAATAAAATTTGAATATCAAATTAGAAACATACCTAATAAAATTGTTCCATATTAATCAAGCGTATCACGATCGTATTAATTCTTTTTATCTAACAAGAAACTGAGAGAAGCAAGATTCTGCGAACGATAGTCTAGACTGTCTAGAGACACTAATAAGAATTTATCGCCGTACGCTCTTCCTCAAATATATCGCAAAAATCATTTTTATTATTTAACAAAAAACTAAGAGAAGTAAGATTTGCTAGAAGATAAATTGAGGAAATTAATATATGACATAGTATAACATATTATACTGCCGCGAAGTATTTTTTCGCAATATATACATGCGGATGTTGCAAGGTAGAGGTGAAAGTATTAAGATAACTTAGGAAGGTATCGCGCACTATGAAGTATAGTGAATGTTTTTTATGTGTATCCGCCTATTAGGTTCTACGTGCTGAGAGCGTTTACGTGTGCGTTTAATGGCGATACATCGAAAGGAAGACAAAGTTGATACAGTAGTATTCTGGAACTAGCTTTCGAAAATTACAAAATTGTGCGCTGAAATATGAGATATAAAAGAGAAACGCAAAAGAGACATATATTGTAGACTTCTCTCTTAAGTAACAAAAATTCCTATATAGCGTCTAAAAGCTTCGAAGCGTTAGATTTCCTCGAATTACACTGTCCGACACCATTTTTGATTATGAATAATCGTTTTCAACGTATTTTTGCCTCCCGAACACGAATCCGTTATTCAAATTTGGCTATCACGTCACAACACTTTTGAATGATATAAATTAAATTTAAAAAAATTTAGTACCGATGCTATAACGGTACTAAATTTTAAACGGTGCTATAATCATGAATACTCTCGAAATCGTCATTTTTTATCACTTTAGTGCCACTTTTTTTCAAAATTGTGACGTGAGAACCAAATGTGGATAATGAATTCGTGTTCAGAAAGCAAAAAAACGTTGAAAATGATTATATTCATGTTACTTTTATTAAACAGGTCTCTATAAAGCGAAGAATGTCCTGTGTCAGCAAGGACACACCAGTCTCTCATGTTTCTTTGTGAGTAAAAAGAATCAGTCAAGTCAGCAAATACGAAAACAAGTGTATAATTATTAATCATTATTACTTCAGATTTATCGATCATGTAACGTGACGTTCGAGGAAAACGCAACATTATTATTATTTCTGAAATCGTCACACTTCATTTCCAATGTTACAATTGCTGCATCTATTGCGTAAACTACGATCATAACAACTGTTATATTGTGTACTTTAGGATTATAATGATTAAATTTACAGGAGAGAAATTTTTCGTATATAATTGACTCTGATCAAATCGCAATTACCAAAAAATATTCAGCTTCATTCTTTAATAGTACTGTCATAAATAAAAGAGTGAGAGTTTCTATGAATTTATACATTATAATTAAGATTGCAATTATATAATTAATGTAATTATAATTCTTAATATAATTAATACATATCATAATATAAATAATGCTATATTCATTATATAAATTATAATTATATCAATTATATCAAAGATATAATTTTTACGAAATTATATCAAAGTTTTGAAAAGAAGAGACATTATTAAATTCAACTTACAATTTACAAAACGGACGTCAGTTGGCGCTAATTAAAATTAAGAGGTCGTGTCGATTGTGCACGTTTCACACAAACGCAAATTCCGCGATGATCGCGAGAGCGGAACAACTCGCGCGTCGCGTACGACGACGGAAACCGTTCAAGCAACGACACGATGCACACGTTACTCGGCCGCGCTCATCAGTACACTCGGTGCAGATTACGGAACAAAGGAAGATGTGGTCGATGGACGGCGCGAATCAAGCGATCGTATAAAACATCTCATTATCATTACGCATTCCGCGTCCTCGATAAAGGATCGCTGCCGCTTGGAAGGGGGGCCTCCTCGCGATTACGCCTCGGTATTATTGACAACACTCAGGCGTCCATCAAAATTCCCTCGGGGGGAAGACTTTTAGACTGTGTCCCCTTTAAATGCGCTGCACTGGCAGATAAGCGAATGATGAATTATATATATACAGGATGAGTAGTGCGCGCAAAGTTCAAGAGAGATTCGGAACGGCACGAGTGAACGTTCTGGACTGGACTTTTGTAAGTTTCTCATGTTTGTTCACGTTCTTTTCCGTTCTACGTAATCACGCCCATTCTTGAATTTAGCAATTTGGACATTGTTCTCACTAAATCTTTTTTCTCTCTTTTTTTTTCACACACACACAAATATTCATCTTTTGACGGCAGCTTGAATAAATGAATAAACCGCAGAAGTTTTTCATACTGACGAGAAAAAAGTGGGCAATGTTGCTTCAACGTTATTAATATGATTCATGGATATTAATACATCTCTTGCTTTAAAGAAAATTAATTGCTTTAAAGGAATTAATCGAGTGAGAATTGAGCTCTTGAGATCGATTGAGTCGGTGGAGAGTATTAAGTAACGCATAGAATATTTTTACTTTGAAAATGGAGCACCTACACTATATTGGTTTAAATCATTTATGGACATTAACATACCTGCTACTCCAAGTAAATAGATTCAAAGAAATAAAGAAGTCTGAAACGACTATGTAAAAATGATAGACTTTGACCGGGACGCTTGTATTTATGAAATATGACACGTGAAGTCTATTATGTTTCGTCAGATGCAGTCATTCAATATGCGTTATATTCATAATCGTTATACAAATAAGTATTTAATTATTCAATATATTCATAATTTTTTTATATAATTAATTGCATAGAATTAATTGTTACATTTTTTTAAGCGTTATATTTTATTATTCAAAATAAACACAAGGAAAACATCTTAAAATAACACATATTTTTTATTGCTGCTTATGTAAATTTATTCTTCTTCAGTAATATTAAAAACACATTCAAAATCTGGTAATACTATTTGAGTATGACGTATGATAATACGATCAATCAAGCGTTATCAATATAATATACAGCAATATAAGAGATAGATTGCACACACACATACACAATAACTATTTGTTTCATTTCAACAAGAAAAATGATTTAAAAATACCGATATCTAATTATAGCACTTAACGTAATTAATCACACTGATCCACTATGATCCAATCGGTAGAAAATAATTTTATTATAGAATTTATCCACGACGGTGAAAGCGACTTTACGTTTTCAAAAGGAAATTACCATAATAAATTAAACTATTTTCAACAGTATTGTTAGTTACTGCAAAAAAGTGTGAAGAAAAGTACAAGAGAAAATTCATAAAGTAGAAAATTAGAAAAAAAAATACGTGCCTTCGAACAAAAATGCTCAATTCATATTAACAAATCATTTGTCTCTCATATATTTGAATACTAAAAGTTGTTGACACATATCTTTCTTATCGGACAGATAAAAAATTAATGATCAAAGTTCTATTAATTAGTGCATCGTACGCTCCCTCACCGCACATGATTAGATCTGATACGTATGATTACATATATTATATAAATATCGAGGAAAAAATTAGTTGATGGGTTAAAAGATCAAAACAGGAAACGCGTGAGGATGTATTGATTTAGATTGAATTTTTAGATTAGACGTTGGATACACCAGAGTGCCTCGTGCCGCGTGCTCGCGCATGCCACGATCGCGATATAAAATCGCGTGATCACGTGATTTACACATGTAGTTCTGTATTTCTCTTAAATTGCTGCTTATAAAACCGATAAGAAATATGAGGAATGCATTTAAAAAAACATCGATTCACATTATCTTGAATAATTATTTGTAATTTACAGGGAGACTTTGTTACGTACCTTCAGACAAATTTTTAACTTCACTCCAACTAATTCTCTCCGAGGCTTCTCCTATCGGTGAAATATGTATATTTGAATGACGATATGCATAGACAGCGTCAAGCATTGACGCGGCGTTTGCGACATTGACGAGGTGCGGATATGCGGGAACGTCGATGCGCGTTTAAAAGATTTAACTGTGTGTGCAGCGCGCGCCGGGAAAGTACTCACTAAACGCCCCAACTGCACGCGTACGGTCTTAGTATGTATTTTTAGCGCGGGGGCTTGTCGCGCGCTTCACAAAAGTCCCGATCAAACGATTTAGAGCCCCGATTTAATTCCCCTCGTTCGGAAACAGCGCCCGGATTCGGGACAACGACCTTGCGCCCGGTCGCAGTACGCGGCGGATCTTCGTCGAGGGATCATGAAGAAAATTGGTTCACCGTTAGGAGCATGTGAGTTTTCACGCATGAAGAACAGAGAGACACAATGTGCACATCAAACCTTGATCTGTTCAACCACACTGTCGACAATCGAGAACTTGTTCTCTTCTTATGGGAGACAGCAGCGACGAGCGTTCACATATTTCTTCGGGCGCGCGAGAGGCATAAATCTCTCGTTTTAATGCGCCGCGAAAAGTAACGTCCGGCCGAATGAGCGTGAAAATTACTCTGAATGTCGCCTAAGTCAAATAGAAATCTGCCGAGCGCGAAGAAGAAACTCCGGAGTTAATTTCACGAAGTGACGGGCAATTTTTCATATTGGCGGTGACGCCGAGCGCGCATTGAAGAAATACTGTTGACTAACTTGCGGTACGCCGCGATCGGTTACATATAATCGCCGGTCTGAAATATTATGTTTGACAGGTCTGATGAGCGAGGAGAGTGGGCCGAGTTTTTTGTCCGCCCGGACAGGCGATCAATCGACGCTGCGCAGTATTTTTATTTCCTTATTCTTTTATTTCTTCATAATTTCTCACAGCCTTGCGTCATCGCTTGTTAATTACGACGAACCTATCAGTTAATTAATGCGCAAAATCTTTCGTGACCTTTTCAAAAATTTTTATGCGCGCTTCAGATCAACGAAGGAAGAAAAGCAATCGCCACTTCAGCGAGAGCGGACGTTCGGGCGAATCTAAAAATTCGATCTGTCGGACGCACGCATACTTCTTTTCTTCCCCCCAGCTGACTGAATGAAACGCGCGTTTTATCTGGATCTTGAACCCGAGGCGTGACAACCGCACGTGCTCGGAAGGGAGGTCGAACGATAAATCGGCACGATTCGTAACTTTTGACATTTGGCAAGCGCAATTTCTAATCGCTAGTGCCAGAGATAATAGACCGCTGAGAGAGCATTGCGGGACGCGTGACGTACGCAGAAAACGGACGGTGCGGATCGTGTCGGGCGAGTACGCGGAATGTGAAAGTATGAAATTTCCGCATTTCGCGCGCGCGCGCGCGCGGCGGAAATGCACTTCTCTTTCTCTCCCTTTTTCCTTTCTTCCTCCGGTATTTTCTCTCCTTTTTCTTTTTCTCCCCCGGGTGGCTCGGTCGCGCGGTTGCGGAATGAAGTTGCGAGGTACACGCTCATTAAGTCACGTTGCGTACTTACGGGACATGCACAGGCCAACGCTCGAGCGCTCCGAAGACTGAGACGTGATGTATAGGACGCGGACCGTTCGCGGCCACGGATAGAACACTAACTCCAAGAGGCCCAAGACATTACCGCTTTTCTTCCTCACTCTATCTCACCCGAGTGCCCCCACCGTGCATTTCAACCCTTCTCCCCTCCGCGATTCACCGCTCTTCCGGAGCGCTCCTGCACTAAACTTACATTAAACCGCAACATTTTCGAGAAATATCTTCGAGACTTTTCACCCTTTTCCCTTTATCTTTTTATGTCGAAGAGAATCAATTATCAGTTATCAAAGAAATTTTTTTTTTAATATATAAGTTTAACAAAGCACGTAATTATAAAAAAAAATACGTGAAGCATATAAAACGTATGAAAAAATTCCTTCATTTTTCTTTAGACTGATAATAACAAAAAGACTTGCAATTATTACAATAGAGACTGTCTTCAATCAAGTACATATGAAATATTTAATCAGCGAATAATTGATGTACCCATAAATTTAATTTCTGTAATCGCATCAATAATCATGATCATTTGATAAATATTGGTTTCGTTTCCCGAATACATATTTAAATATCTTACTCATCTAGGTAATCGTTTTCTTATTGTAAGCGATTAGAAATATTATTATATATATCATATAGTAATATTTAGATAAGGAGAATTACATCATTTTAACTTTATAAATAGCACGATGACTATAATTGATACGAAAAGAATACGATTCGAATCAGAAATGTTTCAGTTTTGGAGATATGCATATCTACGATGTTGCTGTAATTTCACTTAATGCGATCGTCATATTAATTCCAAAACTTTACAAAGTCTTATTTCTCTTTCTTGTAATGCACAATAAAAGAAAATATACGAAATCTTAATCATTTATAACAATTAAAATTAACTATATATTAATAAAAAAATATCACGCATATGCATTATTTTTAAATTTTTTAATTATTTTTCATGTTGTACACTACAATTTTCTAATAAACCCGTGTAAAAGAGGAAAATTCCTAGTGACAAAAATATTGCAAATACTAGCAAATTGATGTAAAGTATCGTTTTTAATGTTTATTTATTTTGATAAACACTCGAGGTCGAGAACGACGTCATCTTTTGCCCTCCCTCTTTCGGTCGATGCAGAGAGATAGTTTATGTATTTTTATAACTATATTTAATAATATTTGCGTACAATTTCCCAACGTGCACATTGCACTCAAGAGTGTAACGCATTTAAAGCTAATTATAAGTACAATACAATACAAATTATAATTGCAAGTCTTTTCAATCTTGAATTGAATATTTTAATGTATCTCGCATTGGAGGTGCATTGAAATATTCAATGTATAACGCAGAGATTTCTTTCATCTACACGTACGTAATTCATGTGCGCTTGTACATAGGTATATATAACTATAATAAAGTTCAAAGATCATGCAGCGTCAATATACCTGCTAATCAGTATAAACCACATAATAAATTCCTTTGTACCTATGCGCAATTACTACTGCATATATAATTTTTCATATGTACAATGCAAAGTTTGTTTGCGTACAGGACCGATGAGAGCCGTCCTAAAAAATAAAATAGTTTTTCGTTTCGCTCTTCCTCCATTCATCTTTCCTTTCTTCATTCTATTATACAAGTAAATTGTGGATACTATAAAGAAAATAAAATGAGGTAAGTATTGGAAGAAAACTCATTAAAACTTTTTTTCAACTAACTATATCGATCATAAAAATATTCATGAAACGATGTAAAAAATTGTACATACATAGTTTGTACAATAATTTACAACTTCTATAACTTATTATGTGTGTTAAAAATGTTTGTAAAATGTTATAGAAATTTATAAAAATTTTTAAATATTTTTTATACTCACAACAATTTACTACAACTTATCATAAATTTCTACAATTTTCACAAATTTATGGAAAATTGTGATTTATTGTTGAAAATTTTAATTTTTCACATAGAATATATAAATTATCATAAAATAATTTTCAACATAATTATAATTTACATGAAAAGACATGAATTTTTCAAGTAAAAGGCATCTCATATTGTTTGCGGGTTTTATGTAATAATATTATAAAGAACGTAGTTAATGAGACATCAATGCAAAAATAATTGCACATGAAGGAGAGGAGGATTGATTCCCAAGAACGCATTCCGTTATAAATACGGCTTTCTTAAAAAAGAGAACGGTACATGCATTGAAGCAGTTAGCTCGAATCAAGAGTCAAGGTATGTTGTATACACATATATATTTATATTTACTAAAAAAATATGTAATTATTACTAAAAGTTTACCATTACCATGTTTACTTTACCTACTACTACCATTTACTACCATTTACTAGTTTACTACCATTACATAGTTTACCATTAATTATAGAACAAAAAACTTGAAAAAAATTTAATTTTCTATTTAATCGAATCAATTTTTCGTATAAAAGAACTTAGGGATTTCAACCTTTTAAAACATAAATTTTCATCAAATTTTTACCTCAAAATGATACGATGCTCATATACAATGTATACAAATGCCGCAAATAAACCATTAAAATTAATTAATCAATTAACATCATTGACATAAAAAAAAATTTAAAAATGTGTGATAAAAACTGGCTTATTGAATTATTTTTGAGTCATTAGGCCCTAGGAAGACGTTTCTTCTGCTTACATATCTTATTTATATGAAGAAAAGAACAAAGTTGAAAGATCGAACTAAAGACGTATTTATTGAAATGCTAACCGAAGGTAATCTTATCTATACATGTAATAGTCCAAAGGTAAAGATTGAATCAATGTGCAATGTACGATAACAATTAGTTACTCTTGTATATTTCTCGACGTTTCATGTTAGAAGAACGATATGCATTATTCATAATTGAATAAAATTTTATTATGCTAATTTTGTGATCTCACGTCAGCACATGCTACAATATTCAATAAAAGAATTTTATTGCATATTATAACAATAATTGAAGATAATGCGAATTGAACGAAGTGATGAATAAATCCCAATCGAATTGCAGCTTCTTGATATATTCTGATTTATCGCTTCATCTAATCTGTTCTGATTTTAGTACGACTGTTGTAAGATGTTACATCTTACAGTCAGCCTGCGTTGCTATTATCTGCATCGTTCCTTTCGTATGCCTTCGGCGCTTCGGCATACTTTACTCTCCGTTCTCCGGAAAATTACTGCTGTCGTAACAGAGTAAAATGTTACTTTTTATTTTTGTTTCTTATGAACTACGTTTTACAACTGCATCATTTTCTAATTTTTCGTTTGATTTATCTTTTTATTGTTTAAACTTTAACTCAATCATTGTGTGATGTATCTGTGCGTATTATTATATATTATACTAAAATTTATTATATTGATCAGAAAAGTGAGAGGAGAGTGGAAAAATACTACATTTATGTGAAACTCTACAGCAGCAACTTGTATTCTTCTTCTCTTTCTATCGTCTTGGCAAATCAAGGCGTATTTACGATCTATCTGCGTGTGAAATAGGATTCCATTATAATAATACCACCTAATTTGCAATGATAGTATCATAGCTTGTAATATACTTTGCATATATCATCGTAATGTTTCCTTGCAAACAATGTATACGGCACGATTGAAATTGCATATTTCTGTTCGAGTCTATGTTGTGTCATACAATACTTGAAAGATTTTTTGGAACTTTTAAAACGCACAGCATAGTTACAAAGATAAATTAGATTACATAAATTACGCGCTGCGAAGGAACGACTATCATGTTTTAATACGTTTTTCTGTTCATGCTTCTTGTCAACGTTAATGTTCCGTTTCCGTTTACGGAATGAAATAATACATTGATATTGCTAAAATATTCGTTTCAAATGATTATTATTATCACAATAAAATGCACGACCGTTGACCCGACCTCGCATCTCTATCAACCATGTTCACGTGCTCTTTATATCGCTACATTGAAGAACATTCCCGATAGTTGAATTAATAAAGGTCATTTATCTACCTGCATATATAATAATCAAAATTTCTCCTATTAATTAGCAAATTAATAAATAATAAAGGCTAAACTAAATCCCTTGAACAATTTTTTTTAAATTGCATAAATTTCATTAAAACAATAAAATATAAATTTTTAAGAAAAATGATAATGTAACACATGCATTTAATCTTACTTTTTTATACAACTAACCTAAAGGTATCAAAGTAATGTGGATAGAAATAATTAAAAACTGTACATTTATTTCAATATTGGGTCAATAAAAATATGATCATTAATAAATTCTATTCAGTCATACATTGAAGAATTTATTCATCATCTTGTACAACTGTTGTCTTTTCAGACACGTAAAGTCCATCCAAAAACTTTCTTATATCTTTGTTTTTTACTGTCGTCGATTGCTGGATAAGAGCAGCTAAAACAGTACGTTTAAATGTTTATTAACACTGCCAAGTTTATTTCAAAAATTATCGATATATGAAATATTTACCTGAACGAGATACATCCTCTAAGGAATTTCCTTCTATAATTAATTCATCTTTTTGTTTGCCGGAATTTGCGACAGTCACACCTGGTGCCATTTTCACACGGCGTATGTACTTCTCGCCCAAAAAGTTACGGATTTCTATAACTGTGTTGTTCTCCGTAGTCACGCAATTGATGGGAAAGTGAGCGTATACAGCTCGCATTTTATATTGATAGCCTTTCGTCACACCTTTGAGCATGTTCTCGATATGCGAGCACACGGTGCGAACGGCAGCTAATTCTTTCTTTGTACCGAACCATTTCTCTACCTTCAGTAACCTCGCGCTGACCATCTAATACAGAACAAAGAATATATACACTCATTAGACAAATATAAATATCATATATCTCAATACAAATTGCAAATATTTCAGATGTGGATTTATCATTTATGAGAAATGAAGGGGAATCCAAATTCTCATCATAATGGACACAATTACTTCGACTTACTCCTATTAAAATTAGAAGATAACTTTTCAAGAAAAACATCTTTCGTAATATTCTACTTACACGAATGTCAAGGGCAAGATGTTTGAAGGATCGTTTCAGTACACCTCTCGGTCCTTTGACCGTTACCAGACGGGACTTGACGGTAACAGTCAATCCCTCTGGGATTTTGACAGTTTGATTAGTGACGATTTGCTTCATTCTGTAACATAAAGAATTACATATTTTTGTAATATATGACTTATGCCTAGACTATTATAACAGTACAGCACTATAATTCTAAGATAAAATAGCACCAATCATTAGATTTTCAAAAGTCCTGATAAATTATTATATATTAAAGAACACAATAAATATAAATTGAGTAAAAAGATACTTGTATATATTTTGTGTGCCTTTAATTAAAAAAGTTTGAAAATTATACATGTATGTGCTATGATTGTTTATATTTACTACTTTTATCTACAAAAGTTAAGCGATATTATAAGAAATTGTTCTATTCTCATTGCGCAAAATAACCTGTAAGAATATATTGCTGGCAATTTTATTGTTTATTTTAATATACAAATTCTGTACAATCTCAATATCGTACATGTATACAATTTATAGGTTAGAATAGGTTATCGTTCAACGCCACATATTTACACGAAACAAGATAAGTGAAAAAAAGTTGTATAATTTCCCACCAAAGTTACATACTAATTTCTCATATGTAATTTTAATTATGTCTCTATTTAGATAAAAATACATGTAATTCTTAAAGCGACTCGACAGCTACAAACGCACGCACACCTCGTTGTTATTAGATGCCTAATAAAAAAGATATTATCTTGCGGCGAAAGAGCGGAATACAACAATATAAAAAGCACACAGCTCGAATTATTGTATTCGACGTTTCGACGGATTGCTGTGGATTCTACAAAATATTTTTCATCGTGAAAACTCCATTACCTTATGGTTCGTCATGCAACCGGAAAAGGCCGAGGCTTCAAGGAAGCGTCTCTACCAATGCTATAACGAAGAGCTAGAGCGGCACACGTCTTCTTTTCGTTGTACTACTTCAGTTACTTCTTTACCTGCCACGTCAGATGGCGTTGTAATCCTTCAGAAGAAAAATGACGACGGTGATTGGACAAGATTCGTGCTCCAATATTAATGCCTGAATTTTGAATTCATTAATCATTTAGCGATTGATTAGCGATAGAATTTGACAAAGGTTGATAAAGTAAAAAGATCCTAGAAATCTCTGTTAAATAGTGTGTATGTACATATCGAGTTTATCTAAAACTATGATATAATTTGAATCAATAAATTATATATTGAAATAATAATCTACAACAACAATTTGTATTAATAATTGTATGTGGGTTATAATCTAACAAATTAATATGGACATTAGAGAGAAAGAGAAAGGGAGAACAGAAGGACTTGTAGTGACTCTTTTTCGGAATAAACTCACGTGACTCGAATCTAGAACAGCTGTACAATGGCATTCCATTTAGGGGAGGATTTAATAATTCTCTTATTACACAATTTTCGTATTACACAAACATTTAAATTTCAAGAACATATTTACGAAAATGTAGATTAGTTAGACTTCTATCGAAAATCAGAATGAAGGATACCACCGACGAGGTACTTTTACTCGTCGGTGATGATACTAGACTCACGCCAAAGTATAAGAGCGTTCATTTTTTCGCGCACATGTTTTTCTACAAAGTGTAGCGATCGAGGGATCTTTTGCGCATGCGTGATAGCATGAATATCAAGTGATTTTTAGTAACGTATCTTTACCCAGACATACAATTAATTCCATCATCGGCAGGAAATTAAAAATGCCAATGAAATTGTATCAAACCTTTTAATTAAATTGGCAAAATAATCTAGTTTTTAATAAAACTTATTAATTTTTTGATAATAAAATCGCATATTTTTTAATGTAGCATTTAATGGATTTCATATATCACTTATAACAATAATAATTACAACAATAAAACTGGATCGACATAAGTCTTGCAATAAATTAGAGAAGATGCCATTTTCGATTGGATCGAATCTTTAGCCTAGTAATAATATTTCTACGTAAATTTTATATATTTTTCCCAACTCACAAATATTACCAATTATTTGTCAGTCTTAAAACACAATTTTTCAATTTTTCAATTAAAACAGTAAATCCACATTATACTTGAATCGATAATCGATTTAACTCTATTATTATTATTGCGAAAAGTATCGCTCCAGTCAGGACGATTCAACCGGCACGAAAACGAATCGTGCCCAGGCCCGAGGGTGCCGCTTGTCGTCGCGTCCGAGCGACGACACTGTCGACGCGGACGGTCACGTGGTCGCACGCGCTACCGAGTGGAGGGAAGGATCCCTCCGTTTGCGCGCATCGGTCGTGGGTCGCGACCTCGGGCACGGCGACGGCCGCCGCGCACCACCTCGAGACTCCGAGTGGCGCGCGCGCGAGCGCGCCGCGCAAGCCGGCTATATACAGGCTCGCGGGCACGGCTCTCAGTGCGATGCCGGGTGCCGCTCGCGGTGGGGATGCCGCGCCGCGTACCGCCGCGTCCGTAGGGCCCTGCGCGCGCTAACGCTCGCGTCGTCGTCGTCGTCGTCGTCGTCGCCGCCGCGGCCGACTTCCCCCCCGGGTGGAACGCGCGCGCCCCTCGCCGTTTCGCAGTATCCCCGTGCGCGATTTCCCGTCCCGAGCTACACGCTGCGCTGCGCGCGGCAAGCAGGGTACATTTTTTTTCCCCTCTTTCTTTACTCTCTTTCTCTCTCTCCCTCTCTCTCTCTCGGGGGGCCCGACGGCGCGACACGAAAGCGCAAGGAGCGGTAGCGCGCGCGTTGTGTGTTGCGGTCTATCGACTCCTCGGACCCCCGAGCGGGGATAAACCGAGGTGCGCGGCGCGAGGCGGCACGTCGTCGGGAGTCGTGCCGTCGCCGAACGCCGTGCCATGCCAGTATAAATATTGTTCCGTCGCTCGGCGCGCTCGGGCCGCGGCTTCTCCGCTCCCCCTTCTTTTTCTCTCACCGCGCGGGTCCTCCCTTCTTTCTTTCCCCTTTTTTTTTTCCTTCTTTCCCTCCCATCTTCCTATCTTGCCCTCCGCGGGATTCCTCATTGTCTCGTCGTCGTGCGCCACGCCGTGCGCGCCCGACGCACAGCTCCCTCGCGGGCTGCCGAATGACGGGCGCGGATTCGCGTGTGTGATCGCGTCAGTGCGAACCGCGGGCAGCTCTCGCTCGCAGTGACAGAATGATCGGAGTAGTTATCCCGTGTAATCCCGCAGGACGCGGAGCGTTCGGTGAGCCGTCGCGGTGACCGTGCCGCTCTGTCATCTGTTTCCAAGAAAAGAGAGAGAGTGCGAAAGAGTGAGAGAGAGAGAAGGGAAGGGAGAGGGAGAGGAAAGAGGGAGCGAGAGAGAGAGAGAGCGAGAGCGAGAGGACTGGCCTCTACCTGCCGAGCGAGCGAGCAGCCGAGAGAGAGACTGTGTGTATGTGTAACGTGGTATGGCTCGTCGTCGGTGGTTCCTCGCCGCCTTTATTACAGCGGAACCCGAATGCGTGCGCGAACGCGAGCGTACCCCTCTCGCAGCCTGACCGCCGGCCTTACCCGCCACCGTAAGGCTGCGCTCACACGTGAAATCGATTTTCGCGCGGCGACCGTCGTCATCCGGCCGTACCTCGCCGAGGAGACGCATTATCACGGTTAATGAACGGAACCAACGCCGGTCGATCGTCCAATCAGCTTTTAGGTAAGACCGCCCGTGAGAGACTTTCGTCTCCTCGCCCCATCCCTTTTTTCTTTTTTTCCTTCCTCTCTCTCTCTTTCTCTCTCTCTCTCTCTCTCTCTCTCTCTCTCTCTCTCTCTCTCTCTCGCGTTTGCCGCCTCCAGCGGCCTCGGGCGAGAGTCGTCAGGCTGGCACCGAAAGAACTCGTCTTCGAATGGAGAACGCGAGGTTCTTTTCGGTTCGTCGAACCCGCTGCACCTCACGAGGGGGAGAAAGCACGTGGTGCGCCTCCTCCGATCTTGGACGCGAAATAAGATTTTATTTATGAATCGCGAACGCGATAGCGCCTCATCATTCATCATCCGACGTGCACGCGGCGTGACGGATAAACCGGTGTCCGATAGTCGTGAAATTTATATTATTTCTCCGGTTTCACATTCATTCAAACCTGTTAGACTCCACGTGTGCCGGAGTAAACTCTCAATTTCTCGATCTCTCGAACGCTAAATTACTCAAAACGCGTTTGCGATCGCGCGAGAAAGTCCTCCCTGATGATATTGTTACGCGGAGGCGCACTTGGAGCCTTTTTTCTCGATAGAAACGTATATTTGCATACAATGTTTTTTTTTTTCCAATAATTTATGTAACAACTATGCCGCCTTCTTTATTGCGTCGAGACGCTTGTGGGCGCGACTGTGCTAATCTAAAATCTCTGGATCGCGGCGCCGCGTTTTAATGGAGCTTGCGCATCGTAAACAGGTGTTCCTGACAGCCTCCTCCTCCTCGTACGTATGCGTCGCACGTGCACCGCTCCGCGTCCACGGATTTTCTTTGTCTACCGTTTGCCACGTTACGCCGGTGTGAGCGCCGCTTAGGCTCAGGTGCGCGTGCACAAAGGGGCATCTCCTGCGATGATGCATCTCGCGGCTGGCATCTCGCGGCGGAAACGGCGGCGCGTCTCCCCCTTCGGTATCACGAGAACCGCGAGTGCTCTCTGGATTTCTGCAAACGCGCGGAGCCAAGATCGGAGCTCGCTCTCGACTCGCGTGCTCGAAAAGATATTTCTCTTCCAGAGAAAGAGAGAGAGAGAGAGAGAGAGAGAGAGAAAAACGGAAAAGGCTTTGCCAAGGACGCTAAAGGTGTCGAGGACTATATGTGCTTTAATGGCGAGAAATAATTTTACGTTTAAGGGATATTATCGCGTAACTTTTGTCCGGCGATCGACGCGCGCGTCACGAAACAAAAATTCCGGTTTAGCATTGAGGGTCAGTATCTTTTCTC
Organism: Tetramorium simillimum; assembly: GCA_011636635.1. NCBI lineage: Eukaryota > Metazoa > Arthropoda > Insecta > Hymenoptera > Formicidae > Tetramorium > Tetramorium simillimum. Next base: position 28,279 of record VBVQ01000382.1, on the reverse strand, counting down.
CTCGACATCGCGATTCTTACAAATTCTTCGAGTGCATGAAAATTATTTTTTTACTCAGTTTTGTAAACGAACGCACATTACGTTCACTTGTCGCTTCTCCATATTCTATAAAAGTGTTACCCTTAATTATCCAAGTATGACTCTTCTCAAATGGAAATGTAGAAAAGTAATTTTTTAAGTTAAGAGTTCACGAAATTTTTCCGATTCCGGCATTCGCGCTCATGTACCACCACATCAAATCGCGTAAATTGGATCGTTATCGTGAATTACACGCCTACGATAAACATACCCGCGGTGTTCCGTGAATGAAACAGCAGCCATGCGCTTACGATAGGAAATCAGCGCTTACAAGTTATCGTGTACCTTTTAAGTGCATCGAAAATGACTATATATGCTGTGCAGTCACGAACACGGTTTAAATAACACGCATGTACCACGCACATTGCGCCACTGCTTACTTATTTTCATCGCCGACTTAGAATCGTTTCCGATAGAACATAGAATTGATTCTTATAAAAAGTGTCCTGATTTTTTTAGAAATCGGATTACTAATTTAACTGTAAATCCTCGATTTTTTAAACAAAGCAGAGAGAGAGAGGGAGAGTATAAATTGCATTACTTGCATTACTTTGAAACAAGCGAAATTTAAATGATAACTCGTTACTCCAAAATTCTGGACTGAAAGGAGGGACGGATTTAAGTTTCAATAAATTTATTTTCACCGATTCTGATGGGAACCGCGCTGTTCCGTAGATTAAAGGCGATGATTCGGACGTTCTGTAGCGCCGCGAAAAATCGTGCAAACGTCATCGAGCCTTATGATGTCCCAATTTAATTTTACTAGTCGATCTCGTGCGTTTTTATGTGACTTGAGCTTTGACGTACAGAGTCCGTTGAAAATTCGACAACTACCTTATTTGTTAGCGATGAGCGCCCGTTACGACAACATTTATCCATGCATGAGAATGCTAATGGACCGTTTATTATAATTGCAGCCAGGCTGGACGAGCGTAGTCGAATGCAGCTGGGCTCAGCATGCCCTCTAAGAAGCAGTACAACCTCGTACATAATGACGAGTACGACACGCGAATACCGCTGCACAGCGAGGAGGCGTTCCACCGCGGAATCGTGTTCCACGCCAAGGTAATCTGGGGTGATTTCTTATCCACTACGGTCCTATACGCGCTACCTCCGGCTTCTATTCGTTTTTCTCGATCCTCGCCAAGCTCGTTCCGACTCCGAGCCTGCACCTTGCACGCAGACCCGCCATCTTCGCGTTTCTGTATTTCCGATCGCGAGTTTGCGCCGAAAATACGATTCTCAAAGACATTAAAAATGTTTAAGAAACATTAAGCTGGGAAGGGGTCGTTAAACGTTTTATTGCCAGGCTGCCGATCTCTCGTTCGAATTTGTGCAAAATCTCGAGCAGTCGTGCCCGCTAAAAAAAAATCTTCCCTTTGACGCCCAGATAGAATAAAAATTATAATGACATCATATTGATATCCAAATAACGCTAAAGCAGCGATAAAGTGACATTTTGAAGTCATTTTGACATCTTTGTGATTTCTTGTTTTATCTGGACGTGATACTGTCGAGTCGCTCCGATTAGACGTAAGGAGGATGTCTTACAATTAATTGCAAAAAGTTCCCTCGCACGCTTCGCGCCGAGAGCGCGAGAGTGCACGCTTTCAGAAAATAGCAACGCTAACGGTCGATAGCGTCTCACGTCAGAGGAAAATGTATGTCGACTATAAACCACGCTTCGTTCCTCTGACCGCTGCGCGATGGGAACGAAAGCATCTGCTTTGACACGGTTGCGCTGAAAAAGGTATTTTCGCGCCTTCTTAGTCCCGTTTCAGCGCAAGTATCGCGGTATTATCGGCGTAATGACGGCGACGGGGCGGAGGGGGGGGGGGCGAATTCGCTTGTCGAAGGTGTCGGGAACACCTTCGGATAATGACGCGAGATGAAACGCGCCGCTGTTTCCGAGCGAATTCGAAACAAAAAAAAACCCTGCACGACGAGGGAGAGGGAAAAAAAAGGAGAAACGACGGGAGAGACGCGCGGCCGGTATCCTATTTTCTTATCGTTTTCTGGCATTGTTTCTCACAATGGGCAATAAAGACCTCGCGGCGAGATCCTCCTGCAACGGGACTGAAATCGCGAGGCTGACTGCAAACTGCAGTCTCCGACGGTGGTGAACGGGTTATTGTCAGAAAGGACAATACCGCGCGGCCGGCCGTTTCCCGGTTTCTCTCGAACGAAATCGATTCCGGGAAACTGGCCGATCGCGGGCCTGGCGCGAGCGCGCTCTCTCTCCGGAATAACAATATTTTTATCGCCGCCGTAGTCGCCGATGGTGCAACAATTGCGACGACGACGACAGCGTCCGCGCGATATCGCGGCGGTGGCTTATTTCTGGCCGACGACGCCGTCCGCGCCGCTTTCGCGTTCTCCCCGTGACGTCATCGTATCGTGCACGTGTTTATTTCGGTGGCACTTCTCCTGAGAAAGGTTAAAGCTTTTGTGTGCTCGCGCGCCCGTAAATCCCGCGCGCCGCGCGCGGAATTTCCGACCTTTGATTTACGCCGCGTCGTTGACGTCTTCGCGCTTACGTAGGAGGTCCGAAAGACTCCGAAAGATCTCCGAAGGGGGGGGGGAGACTCTGAAGCGTTTCTTAAACCTCTCGCTCGGTTCATAGAACTTTGCGCGATATTTCATTTATTTGGCGATCCGGAGAAATATCCCGAGAATGAAATTTTCAGGAAGAGCATTCTGCGAATCGTTTGATCGATCATCAAGGATTTTTATCCTCTTTCTTTCCCAAACAGTGTTTCCCAAGAAAGCAATAATCTTGTTATTGATATTTGTAAAAAAAGATTTATGTCTGATCCATAGATCATTGTCACAATTAATTCGATTCACTGTAAACTCCTATGGGTTGCCACTGCTCCTACTCAATATTCGGTTAATTTGACTAAAACAATGAGATAAAATTAGCGACATATTGAGTGAGCCTTACTCAATATGTCGTTAATTTATCTAATTTAACTTCCATGTTAGTCAAAATTTTACCTTCCTTTTAGTGAAAATTAATGCAATATTGAGCAGTAGCGACCTATAGAATAGTTAAAAATTACTCAAATTGAGTATAATTTAACCCTACGAGTTTAACAGTGTTAAGCCGATCTCCTAAAATCACAAATGAATTGAAAGACTACAGATTACATTTGCATTTGTGTATTTGTATTTTATATTTAGTACCAAAAATCGACTTGAAATGTAATATAACTCGTATAAGAATCGTGCATACAATGCTATTCTAGAATCAGATTTTAGCGGCTTAGGCTATAAATACAAATCGATATACTCCGCAGAAAGAGAGACGGGAACTTTGCTATTAATATTACATTTACGTACGAAGTAACTCGCTAGTATTCCTTACGGAATTGTAACGCGGGAAGCACGGCCCGATAACGAAATTTATTTCAATCTCGCGACACGTGGGATATATCGTACGTCAATTCAAGCGGAGGTTTTCCCCGTGATGAGGATCAACGATGAGAGACGCGAGTCAAGGCGAAACACGGGAAATGTTTTAGTTACGCGAACAGTTCTCCTCTTCATTTCGCGTTCTCGGTTATCGCGAGACGCCGCGCAGCTATCGATCGCAAATTTACAAAGAGACCGTCCTCTCTTCCTGTCGCAAGCGTGTGCGTGGGAGAACACCACGTGTGCGTCGAATCACCCGAACACGTGGCTAAGACCATCGCTTTCAATGGGGGAATTCTAAATACAGATCGTCGGACCGTAGTGCTCCACCCGCGGTATGATTATGGCAGCGTAACTGTATGTAGTGCGTTTGCAAATGCGAATGGGGCGATCTACGTTCCACATGGCGTGGAAGTCTCATTGTAAAGTTTGTGACATTTGTCCCGCCGAGACGATAAATCGTGTCTCGCGCTAATCAAATTTTTCGTACATTTCGCTATTGTCTCCTTTAATTTGCCGCAGAAGGATGTATCTTGAGAGATTCTAACATGTCAGTAGATCACTCTTTTTGGATACTTGAACAAATTAATCTTAAATTTTTTCTGGAAGAAACGTGAATCAGGATCTGTGAGGTTTATAAAATTGGCTCTACAATTTGCGAATTTTTACAAAATTGATATAACATTTGATTGGCCATTCATCATTTTTCCTTAAATTGATTTTTGTTTAACTTAAAAAAAAGAAACAAAAAATTTTGTCAGCATTTTAAATATTTTTTTGCAAGGTGGACAAATGTGGGCGAATGATAGACAATTAAATGTCGTATCCGTTTTGTAAAAATTCGTATTTCAGAGTGCCAGTAGATCTGGATCAGCGATCAATGCTGCATAAAATTCTGCTCGCGATCTATTAATATACAATAAATACTGTTTTTCCGAAAGAAAAACACGCCGTATTTTGCCTTACCCTTCACCCAGCGAACTGTTAGGCAATTGTTATCTCAGCAAACCGTTACATTTCTTCCGTTTTTCAGTTCATCGGCTCTATGGAGGTTCCGCGACCGACTAGCCGAGTGGAGATCGTGGCGGCGATGCGAAGAATCCGCGTGAGTACGCGTAATAGCTAATTAACCCAGTTTAGTGAGGCAGCGCGGTACAGCTCTGTCTTCGTCAACCGCAGATCGCTTCCTCTAATCCGAAACACGTTTGATTCGCAGTACGAGTTTAAAGCCAAAGGGATCAAGAAAAAGAAAGTGACGCTTGAAGTCTCGGTGGATGGGCTGAAAGTGACCCTACGGAAAAAGAAGGTAATCCTCGTAAGAAGAAGAGATAATCCTTGTTGAACGCTGCGTATTCGGTTGAACGTACAGTTGAACGCGTTGTTTTCATCTCAAATCATCTAGTTAACCCCTATCTAAGCCGGATAAGCTAATTCTCGTGCATTTACAAGCGAGTGAAATGAATCTGCTAGACTCTACAACATCTCACGCAGTTTAAAGACGAAACGGAGACAAGAGAGATACGTAGAACGCAGTGGCACAGATTCGGACGATTTAAATACTCGATTAAAATTCTTAAAAGCTCGACCCTCGGCGTTCGCTAAAAGCCCACGTTTCTCTATTGTTCTTTCTCGCAAGACCCGTTCTGATTCAATTGATTTCTGTTTTCTTCGCGGCGATAAATATATCTTCCGCACGCGATTCCGTCATCCGTTCGCCGCACCGGCTCGGTTCTCGCGTGGAAAAATTCCTCCTGGCGACTCTGCATGTTCTCAAGATCTCCATGACGTCCGATGTGCGTAAAAAAAGATCGACGTCATTCGCAAATATCAGGGAGGCGGGGGGACAGACGGTAAAATCGCGTACACTCGATGACGCGCATTTCGTAACAGTTGCAATTTATAACGAGAAATGATTTTGGACAAGCGCCACGTTGTACTCGCACTGATACACACGGGCGCTGTATATTCTCTCTCGATGCTATACATACGACAACAGATAGCGGTAACAGCCAATATTAGCTAACAATATTCTCCAAGTAATCGACTCGCCGTTCCTGATTTTTTTTTTGCAGAAGAAGCAGCAGCAGTGGATGGATGAGAATAAAATATACCTGATGCATCATCCGATTTACAGGTAAGATTCGCGTTGCCTTCGCTCGCTCACCTTAACATTTTCTTTATCGAGTTGATGTATTATATGTTTACTAGACCTTTTTGCAATTTAAATAATATCGAAATCTCAATAAATGAATACGAAAAATATTCCAAAACAACGATTTTACCATTGTAAAGATATTATAATGTATTGTGCGAGAAATCTCGGGAAACGATATTGAGCGCAATATTGAGATGCCACGAAACAATTTTGGAATAAAACTGAAACCGAATTGTACGTTTCTTTCTCCTCTTTTTCCAGGATATTCTACGTCTCGCACGACAGCCACGATTTAAAAATATTTAGTTACATTGCCCGTGACGGGAGCAGCAATACTTTCAAATGTAACGTCTTCAAATCTAGCAAAAAGGTGAGTCCCAACTTTTTATCCGTTCAACAGTAATTTAATATACATACCATCGAGCTTCCTGCGTCGGACATGATCTCGTGCTACATCAGGAAAGAAACATACGGACGAAGTCGACGTGTAGTCGGCACGCTTGTTCGTTAGGATTTAACTCTCCTGTGCTCCGCTACAGCTGTACTAAAAAGAAAAGGAACGGCAAATACATGCGCAACCGGGCGAAACTCGGTCGAGTCTCGGCTGGACAATCCATTTTTCTTCTATTTCCGCGGATCCATTTCGCTGTGCAACAGCCGGCGCAAGATTTACGCGTCGCGCACGTGCGCGGAGCGTACATACATGCATACGCGACAATTCACGCAATCCGCGTCGTCCGTCGCCTGGCGCTTCATCAACTTACGTTATTGTAAACCTATAAATAAACGCGGGTGGCTCCTCGGGCGGCACCCCGCCCGTTTCCCCCCTTCGCCGATCATTTCCCCGTCGCGGTGGGACGCGCGGGGGGTGGCGGGTGCGACGCCACGTTCGCGGCTGCATCCCTGTCGAAGTGAGAGTGTATTTTCGCCTTTTCGCGTGGGCAGAGGGATGGCCCGGTGGAAACCGCGACGGGGAGGAAACGGGCGGTAAACGGGAGGAGGTGAGGGAGGTACGTGTCGTTTTGTCGCGTATTTGCAGTGTCGGCTCGGTGCCGTTTGGCACCGAGTTATTAAAATAGTCCGATATAGAGGCCGGCGCGATCTTCCGCGACATCGGCGGGCTGGTGACCGGCGCGGCGTCCGCCGCGGCTCCTCGGATCCGGAAACTCGCTCTCCGCAAGAGGGCAAGAGGGGTTCGTAAAAACGCGACGGGGAACCCTTGGAGTGTCCGGTATTCTTCGTCCCGCGAACATTCACATACATATAAAAAAAATTATGTAAAGTTACACCTATTATAGTGGGTAATTTTGAGACCCACTCTAAATTGTAAATTCACAACTAAAAACTGTAAATTTTTGCGTGTTTATAACTCTACATATAAATTTTGCAAAAATTTCCTAATTTGTTTTTCTCTGTGCACACACATTGTAAAAAAAAATGTACAAATTAAAAAATTATTTTTATTTCTGTATTGCATAATTAGAGAAACACGCAAAAATTTACATCTATTATAGTGGGTCTCAAAATAACATGCAATTTTACATAAATTTTTTACAATTTTCACTGTAAACTCCTATGGGTTGCCACTGCTCGTATACTCAATATTCGGTTAATTTGACTAAAACAATGAAATAAAATTAGCGACATATCGAGTAAACCTTACTCAATCGCTAATTTTATTTAATTTAATTTCCATGTTAGTCAAAATTTTACCTTCCTTTTAGTCAAAATTAATGAAATATTCAGTACGAGCGGTGGCGACCTATGGAATAGTTAAAAATGACTCAAATTGAGTATAATTTCACACTACGAATTTAACAGTGTACGAGTACAAAAAGTCGCTTTGAGAAAGAAAGATCTCGGCAGCACGAATTCCCATCGTTGAAGGAAAATGAAGATTCTTTTTTACGTACTCGTTGTCTGTCGCGCACACACATACACGCACGTGCTCGCATTCTCGTATGTATATCGGTACAGATATCGGTGAACGTAGACATTTTCGTTTCTCTTCTTTGTTGATTATTTGGGGATTCCGGTCGCTTTGAAAATCTGGGTGAATCCAGAAATAACCGGCGACCATAGGAGACGATATATCTAGGATGCCGCAGAAATATCCGCGTCGGCCGAAGTTTTGAACTTGCGATATCGGGCAAAAGTTCCGAAAAGCTTTTTCTCGTTTCCCGCTGCTTGGTCGCCCTATTTGCTGCCGTTTTACGTCAACTTCGTGAGAACTCCCGACTATGTGCTTGCTCTTCTTAATGGATTTTTCGTTTTTACTTTCTTTACCTTATCTTTTCCACGAGGACAAGAACTCGGGCCGACGCGCGAGGTCGTTTACTTTCGGAGCTATTTCCTCTTTTGGCCATTTCCTCTTGGGATTCACCGTTTCGCGCTAATGGCGCGGCTCCACTTTGAACTTCGCCAACTTCAGCGGCTCGCTCGAGAAAATGTAACGTAACGATTCTACGTACTACGCCAATAGACTCGTAGAATTTCCAGACGAGTTTGTTACACTCACTTGGTGGTCGATACGCAGAGGCGTGCACTTCGCGGAGCTACGTAAGATAATTGCGAATTGTCACAGACGGAATGCTTGACACGCGACGATATATAATTTATCAGCCAAGGGGGATATAGGAGTTCTCGAACGGTCGACCGTTAAATGACGTGCCGCGCCGTCGGGGTGGCCTGTAAAATAGCGTACGAATCGTGTGCGAATTTCGAGCCCGCGAGCGTCGGTCGCTTTCCGCGTTCTCCACGCTCCCCGTACTCCGATTTACTTTTGGACGCAGAAACGGAAGCACAAAGCCGCGCATCGTGAGTCGGTCTTCTTCGGCCGAGTCAATTTCCATCAATCTCGCTGGCGCGGCGGTACAAAGGGGCAAACGGACTTCATTAGTAGAATAGACGAGGCGCGCGTAGCTGGGCGAGTTATTAATACGCGTTTTGAGAAGACACGGATATTACAAGTCGCGCATGCACAAAATAGATCAATCAGAGAAAATAAAACCGAGGACGGCATCCGATAAAAAGCCGTCGCGACGCTTAATATTTGATGTCACGAGAGACGGCGAGGTAAAAATTGTAGTACGACCGGATGGAAATAGACCCCGAGACCATGTTAAGCAAATATTTGTGAAACCGACGTCTTCCTCTTGAACGATTGTAAAACTGAATTTTCAAACGGTCACGGCCGCCGAAATGGAACGGTAGAACGCAGTCGCACCGTGCAACTTCTACAATGCAGTTCATCCGAGAATAATCGCTTGTCTATATCTCGATTCAACGCGGGATTGCGAGCGGACCGCCCACGGCCGCGTCGGGTACGTGTATCCGAAATGACCGATTTAAATCTAGAATCCTCAAGTAAGTTCTCCCGGCTATTTACTCTCCGCTATTCACTCCATTTACTACTCCAGTTAAGAGAACAGCGGACCGGTAAATCAACGCGATAGCTTCCGCCCGCTCTTCACCGCCTCACCCGAAGGAGGGATGGCGCGAGAGAGGGAGAGAGGCGCGAATGCTCTCGTGGTGAAATTAAGAAAAAAAAAAGTGGATCAATTATTTCGGACGAGGCGTAAGCGAGGGGGTCGCGCTTGGCTCCCGCGAGGATTGTACAGGGTGAGGGAGAGAGAGAGAGAGAGAGAGAAAGAGTGGGAGGCAGACGAGGTGGTGTGCCATTGAGCGGGCCGAAAGCGAGAATATTAATGCGCTTATAAATAAACCGGAGGAAAAATCCAGCGGAGCGGGTATAGCCCCGACGGCGGGCGACGTGCTCGGGCGGCGGCTCCCGCAGCACGCCGCCGGCCAAGAAACCACGGTAGGAAGCCGCACGGTTAACTTCGGCTCTTTCTCTCTCTCTCTCGCGGCGCGTTCCCGTTCGCGCGCGACTTAAACACAAACCGCGGGTGCAGCCGGTCGCCTTCCCCTCTTTTTCCCCCCTTTCTTTCCCTCCCTTCCTCTTCTTTTCTTCTGTACCCTGATATCCAACAGCCGAAACGGATCCGGCGGAGCGAGACGCGCCCCGACGGCGACGGCTCTCCCGCTGACGGGGAGATCTCTCCCCCGCCGGGTGGAAAGTGTGATCTCCGGGATTAAGCACTGGTGATTGAACGGCGATCGGGGCCGCGCGAGAAGTCTGAGAGATGAGCGCGGGAGTGGCGTGCGAAGAGTGGAAATAGGACTGTTTGATTACGAGAGAGACGCGATCGAGGCGCGAGGCCGCGTGGTAGCATGACAGCGGGGCGCAGCGGTGCGGGACCCTCCGTGCGCGCCGCAGCGTAATAAGACGAGCCCGTCGGGCCCGTCGGCAGGAGCGTGCACCGCGTGATTTCGGCGATCAGGCAGTGAGATACGCGTCGAGATACCCGCGATAACCCGTGTACGACGAGTTTATTTTCATACCTTCCGCGGCTGAGAGGAGCTGCAAACTCCGGGACGTGTGTGCGCGCGTGCATATGCGTGTTGCAACGTTACAGGAAAGTAATTTCGTAACGCGCGTTTTAATGCTTGACACGTTACTGATCGGAGACGAGTATCAGCTCGCTCGATGCTCGAATTTATTGAGTTCGCTCGCGCTTAGAGAGGCATACGGTTTAAATCATCGTGCAAAGTTGTTGGAGCTTGGAATTGAATTTTGAGCTTTCATTAGGATTCGTGATCGTGCGTTTATCCTTCGCTCTTTGCCGCGGTTTGTTTTCTTCTTTTGTATATTGTAAATCATGTCGAGTTATAAGGGAACTTTTGTTGAACGGCTTACGTGAAAAATTGCCGGCTATTAATTTCTGCATAAAACGCTCAGTCAATGTGTTTACGTGCTCGTAACGAATCTCTCAGTTCATATATCACTGGCCTGCTTATTCCGTTGATTTTCTGCAGCATCGTCTTCAAAATGATCAAAGAATCGGGAGTAAGATGAGTTTACACTTAGAAAGTACATAATTTTTAATCTTCGATATTACTTTTCTTATCTTTATGTGGAGAAGAAGTAAAGAAAACACTGTTAAATTCGTAATGTCAAATTATATTTAAGTTGAGTCACTTTTAACTATTCTTTGAATCGCCATTGTTCTTACTGAATATGTTAATTTAACTACAATACAATAGAGTTAAATATTAATTTACATATTTCGTGTTAAAATAATAATTTCGACATAAATGATATAACAAAATTTACTTTTACTTAACTGAAGGAATTCATTTCAATTTGATCCTTTAATTTTTAATCGTGAAGCGTTATATTATAAATGCATTGTTGTGATATGTTTTAATTTTAAATATCTGTTAAAATTTGTTTAAATGTTAAAATTTAAATATCTATAAATGAAAAATATGTAGTAATGATCCGTGCGATAATCAAACATTGCTTTTCAACTTTTATAATAGATTTTCTATAGATCTTTTTTCGTCTTAATACGAAAACTCGAATAAAACTTTGACATTAAAGCCAAACAGTCGCGCAATCCGGCGCGTCGAAAGAATCGTACAAATGCGCGACAATACGCGACTGTCCGCGGGGAGAGACGACAGTTTCCAAATTACGCACAGTTTAGCGGGGAATTTGCCAGATTCAATCTACGACGACTATTTATAATTGAAAATTGTCTGCGCGGACAGTTATTATGCACGCCAGCGGGGATTCTTCGAACTTGCGGTACATCGCGGCTTCGCACACTCGTAAAACAAATAAATCAATACGCGAAGGAAGACGCACCGGTTTTTTGCCCGCGAAAGCGGACACGCGGAAATCTCGCGGCAGCGGTCACGACATTGTCTACCAGGAATTGTCAATGTCGTTGCAACCCCGTTGCGCTGTTACCCACTGCGACGGTCGGCGTCAGGGATAATGCATTTTCGACATCCGCAAACGTTTACTTAAATATAATTCCCGGTCGCATATATGCACGCGTTTTGCACATATATTGACGTTCCCGCGCGCCTAATGGACCGCCGTGTTATTTTATAGGAAAAGATTCTGTTTTCACAATTATATCCACGTAGGATAGGACGCCCGATTGAGAAAACGCTCGAAACTTTCCACGTCCCGCGAGCGCGGAGCTCGTTCTCTGAATCGCCGGAGTTCCTTTGAAAAGTTATTAGTTTATGCAGAGCGTGACCTGCGGCTAATGTAATGAAACGTTAAGGATAAATATCGGATTTAGGGATGAGCAATCTCGTGGAAGAATCTCGAGGTATAAATAATCTCGGAGTAACAATCTAAGGAGAATTAATCTCCGTCGGGTGAGAGAACGAATGATAAAAACATTATTCTTCATTTAATTTTATTCCGAGGGAATGTTGATTACAGGCGGCCGCGTTAGCCGGAGGATTAAAATGTCACGATAAAGAACGGAGAGGTGTCTCTAGACTTTTATGTCAGATTGAAGAATAGAGAAGACGGATCCTTGACGTTTAATTTCTCACGCGCATTAACTCGCTTGGATCACTTGGTATATAAAGTTTTATACCTTGTTTACGTTCTTTATGGCCTCGACAGGCTGAAATAAGTTCAAAGCAACTCTCGAAGTAAACGATTCGCCTTTGTGCCACGTGAGGTGACGAATTATCTAAATAAAAAAAATGTAGCTCATGAGAGAGAGAGAGAGAGAGAGAGAGATCGCGCGATGAATGACAGCATCCGCGGCTGCGAACGCGTAACAATTGGAAGCGAGAGACGATCGTAAACCATGCTCAGAAATTCCTTGAGAAACGCGGCGATGGTCTCGTCCGAGCCGTCAACGCCAGCGAGTCCCGGCCCTAGCAGCCCTCTGAGCTTCGAGACGACACCCAGGCCGCGCAAGAAGCTCTCCTTCAAGGAACCGGAGACCTTCAACGGCCTGAAAATGCGCAAGCCGTCGACACGGCCGAGGCTGTTACACGCGCAAAATAGCGTCGACCTCAGCTTCGATGAAAATCCTTTCGAGGAGGAAAACGAGGATCTCGATGAGCTCGAGGTAAAAATCTCTGTTCAATCGTGGACTCGATGAGACTTCGTCGAGCATAAAGAAAGCAATATTTTTCTAATCGATGGAGTTGTCGAGAAATGACCGACGTAAAGGAAGCTCGCTGATATGTCTTCGTATTCATTGTTTTAAAATCTTGTAGTTTTTTTTTTTGCAATATTTGTATTAATAAGTTGTTCTGCGTACTCGCGAAATAGCAGAGACAATTGGATCTCGCGAGAAAATAAGAATAAATCTGATTTGATTAGAGTCAAGCGATGAGGGTAGTCCGAACGGTTGGGCAAGCTTTCGAGGTGTGCCATAAGTTAAGCATAAACAACACTACGGAGGAACGAGGGGAGAAAGACGGGGAGAATCAAGGCGAAAATTACGGTGATGTTTACGAGGACCAAGATGAAATTCCTAACGAGCAATCTCAGCCTTCTCCGCCGCCGGTGCATAAAGGTGAATGTCAATGATACTGCGTTTCGCAATCGAGCCTTCATGTATTCTGTCCTTTTTAATTTCATTTTAATTCATCACACGACGGAAATATAATTTTAACAAAATCAGCTACGTAAGAATTTCCAATCTTTTCTCTTTTATCTCTATTTATAACGCCAGTCGCTTCTCTCGTATTTCAGACATATCATTGTTGGGGGATACTGAAGATTCAGTGCCCGAGCAAACGTCCGTCACCTGTCTACTACGATCGCACGATGGGCCGGCGACGACAACCTCTACCTCACCAATCAGGCAGTCGCCGTCGGTGAGATAATTATAAATGTATAAATGGAAACGGAATCGGCGTGTGTTATTTTAAAATACAATCGTCATTAACCGAATCTGTACTATACGCAAGTGAAAGATACTTTGTGAAATGCTTTGGCAGCTACGATGAAGTCAAAGCCTTAAAATAAAATAGCTCGTTATCTTGCTCTCGCTTTACAGTAGCGTATTGTTTACCACCTTTCAAGCTCTGCCGCTCTGGTACGACTCGTAAATTCTAAGACGTCTCTTTACGCTCGATTTCACAACAGTGCGTCTTACTTTCTTATGGATTCCGAGACAATTCAATTTGCACACTTTCAACTTTTACGCCTGATACGTAGTTTGAGTGGTTCTTCTTTTATCTTTCGGTATCTTTCGGTTATCTGCAATAATATATATATAAAATTTGCAAATGTCGATGTATTTATTTCCTCTTTTTCCTTTTACAGGGCACGGTAACCTCCGAATGCGGAGGTTTATTGGTGGGAGGCGAATTAACAGCCCTGAAACACGAAATACAGCTCCTACGAGAACGTTTGGAGCAACAGAGTCAACAAACCAGAGCTGCCGTTGCCCATGCGCGACTTCTTCAAGATCAGCTGGCGGCGGAAACGGCAGCGCGCGTCGAAGCTCAGGTATAAATAAGTGAATCAATTACCAGAACACATAAATATTTCGCCAACACTTGCCTACGCGGCGATTTATCGCCGTACAATCAAACCTAATTTATCGAAGCGAACCTAATTCAGTAGAAACAAAATGATTTATACGTTTGATTATTATTTTTTCTATCTTTTGTCTATCTTCCTCGATTGATATTAACCGCGTACTTCCATCACAAAAATGCGAAGGAAATGCTTGATGAAACGTTCACGATTAATAATCATTAGCATAATTTTGATAACGTAGAAAAGTGCCGACTATTAGAATTGTACCTTACGATCGATTGTTTTTCGTTTCAGGCGAGGACGCACCAACTTCTAGTGCAGAATAAGGAATTGCTAGAACATATAAGTGCGCTGGTGGGCCACCTGAGGGAACAGGAGCGTGTTTCCGGTGGTCACGTCACCTCGCAATCGCAAATCCCGACGCCCGCGTCCATGCAACAGAACGCGGCGGTCTCCGACCTGTCGGGTCTCGGCCAGGTAACGCTCTACCGAATTCCATGACACGAGTGCTCCGGTGGAATTTGGAATCGAAGCACCGACTGACCGAAACGGCGTTGCATCTCAATTAACGTTTAACAGAATGCATTTTGTACTTCCTTTTTTTTTTCTTTCTCTCTCTTCTCTCTTTTAATACCGTTAACGCCTTTTGTATCGATTTCTCCTTTTTTTAACTTTGTAATAAAACGTTTTGTACACACTTTTGGTTTTGCACCCCCTCCGCCCACCCCCTCTCCCTACACTTTATACCGGCGAATGTGTACGTACCTCGGAATGTTCCTTTTACGTTCTGATGACTTAGCGGTCTGCACGCACTATGTTTTAGGCGTTTTCGTTTGGTGCCGATAAGACGTCGACGGCGAAAACAGCCGTAGCCTCGACCATTTGCATTTTTTGTGCGAGCATTAGTGCCTCGACCCTCACGGCGCAAAAATTACAAAACAACAATCAGAAAGATCGCTGATCGAAATCTGTACTAACACACCGATAAAAGATAATCGGGGGGCGAAAAAGTTTTGCACGTTGCGAGTGAGATATGATGCAATGCGTTGCGTATATATCTTGTCTCTTGATTACTTACACGTGCATTTGCATCGAGATATCTGATTGCGTTGAAAATGAATTTCATGCTAAGATACGACTACTAATCTAATAACAAATTAAGCACCAGTGTGACGGTGTTGTCTAACAGGTCTTCGCACGGGATTTCGGAGTACACGCTGCCAACGAATGCTAGGTAATATTATCACTCATTACTAAAATCTATCGGTGTAAATGATCATAGTCAGACATCGAAAGATGGCTCAGTTCCAAAATATCTAATAAAATATCCCAGAATAGAAAGAGGTAAGAGAACAAAGATGCACCGAGCGAAGAGTTTTAGATGTACAAATCTTTCAGATAATTTTCCCAATACTAATTTAAAGATTCATATTTCAAATTGCATTTGAATTTGCATCTATTTAAATATCTAGATTTTCAAAAGTCAAGATTATAATAAATTTATAGAGCGATCCTTGATTATATCCTCAATGCTTTATCAAATCTAAAGCTCAAAACATTTTAAAAAACGCGTCTATACATATATATTAATAAATCAGATCTTCCATGCTTTAGTGGGAGAGTATTTTGAAAATTTTTTTAAATTTATTATAATTCAGAAAATGTCAAGTTTAAACGATTTACATTGATATATCTTTCTTGTTTTGGATATTAAGAAATATAATCAAGAATCTTACGTATGTGAGAACAAGCATATAATAGCTCTAACGTGTAATAAAACAGAAAAAGACGAAGGACAATTTTTTATCTTTTAAATATCGTGGGCTTCAAAGATCTTGTTCCCCAAACTGCGTATTCTGGGTAGTGCCAACGGACCGGAGGCCAGGGTTCGCCGTGGGAACTGGATCCACCGACCTTTCCGTACTGCACGTATCCACCGGAATCGCTGTATTCCGGTAGCCTCGGCGCCATGGGTATCCAGAGTAATAACAACGCGGATCAGTTGCAGTTCCAAACACAGCTGTTGGAAAGGCTACACAATCTAAGCCCGTTTCAACCTCAGAGATCGCCCTACAATACACCGTCGCCGTATACGATGGGTCCAAGTTTACTTCTACCTCCGTGCAGCGGGCCAACAGTAAGTAATCTTTCAGCACAAGGCTCATTTTACACGTAGGCGGTTTAATTTTGCCACAAGTAAATTCTAAACAAATAAATGACAATTTTTGTATTTTTGAAAAATGAATAAATAATAAATATGATTATCTTCATTTTAAATATCTTAAATTCTCAATACTATTTGGAGGAGGGAAAAAACTCCGCGTAACACTTGACCACAAATTAAAGTCCTGCCTAATTAATTTTCGAAAGGCGTTTCCTTCGCAACTTTTCCAGAATTCAGCCCAGCTGTCGCCAAATTCCGCGTCCCTGCGAATCTCTCAACCGAACAGTTTCTCCTCGTCGCCGATCATGGCTCACAAGCTCGAGAACTACGGGACAGATAATTCGGACAACGCTTTCATAAAGCCCCTGCCCTGCACCAACGACAGGAACGTGGCTCATTCGTCGTTGACCGACATTAAGGTCAAGCAGGAACGGTCGAATCCGCAGGACTTTTCCGAGATACCGCCGATAATTCTGGACCCTCCACCGCAAGGCAAACGCACGGACAATATGATCAAAAAAGCTAGTACGAAGCATAGTTCGATGGCTCAACAGGACAACAAGAGTAATTTGCAGAGTCCGAAAGGTCTGCCGACCATCCTGCGATCCTCAGGTCCGCCGCCCTCTCGCACGACCAGCGCTCGACTACCCTCGCGCAACGACCTGATGAGCGAAGTGCAGCGAACGACCTGGGCCCGCCACACGACCAAATAACAGAACGTTATCTAAATAACAGCACAATAATGCGAATATCTGTGTAGCATTCGGCTCTGATAAACGAAACCGCCAATTTCGTTGGAATACGAAGAAAACACAACGTCCAAACTATTAGTCAACACGAGGGAAGTTACGCGTGACTTGAGAATCTTTGATTTAACGGATGACAGGGTTTGCATTTTCTCCTCGATCGCTCAAACTTGTATCCCATCGTAAACGTCATATTTAGAGACTTCTAAGATGTATAATGTATGATTTTTCGATACGTAAAACTGGACCGTAGGAAAACTGTCGAATTGTGAAAATTTGTTGCCAATAAGAAATAAGAATTTTGAGAATGTCTTTTACAAAGATTTACTAGAGCTTTAGATCAGGGTCTCTCAAGAGTCAATAAATCATTGTAGTATAGTGATGTTCCTATGACGAACGTGAGAATCGCGATTTTAGCAGATTGTACATTCGTTTGCGTCTTAACGTCCGTGGAATGTTTGTAAAGATATTGGAACGGTAGTCGCGCTCGGGCGAAATTAGTGAATGTATACCTCACGCACGTCTCGCGTGTCCGAAGAGACGGATTGTAATACGTAATTCATACATTTATTCGTATCGCGACATTTACAGTGTACTCCCATGTATAGAAAGGTCGCCGTTTAGCGGACGAACTTGTGCCAAAAGTACCAATCGTCTTAAGAGAGTTTATTTTCAGTATATTTTTAAGTAATGTAAAAATAAAGATAAGCGTGATCACAAAGAATTACAGTAATTATATATTTCCTATCCCCGACCTTGCGCATCGCAGAATATCGCACGTTTCATTATTCGAACAAAAAGCTTTAAATTAATTTGATGCTCTATAGAAAAGCTCATAACACAAATACAATTAGATAACGTTCTATTAAGGAAATTAATTTTATTTTATTAACTGATTCCTTCTTCTTCGTCGCCCTTGCCCTTGACTTAACAGCGAATAATTACATTCGTGATATGATCTAATATTTCTCGAGAAAAATAACGCAAATTTGCGTGCGAGCAGATAAAACGTTCACTAATGCGATAAAAAAAAGAGCAAATGCGTGTTAGGGCGGCTCTTAGCATGCATACGTTAATGGCACGACAACGTTCGTTATTGCGAATATGCCGATGGCTGCTCATGTTCGGGCAGACAGTACGTCGGGAGATCGTCACAAGTGACGGATCAGATCATCTTCAAAGAATATTAAATCGAGTGTCCAGCCTTTTGTCTTTTAATAATCTCGTCGCGCATTATAAATCAGCGTGCGTTATATCGATTGATGTGATACCAATCCGGTGCTTCTCAATAGCTTCTCAGTTTCAGTTCGCCTTTTCTTTATACTTGATCTAAAAAAATTGTTACCTCATTCTACCGAGACATCCAATGCTTTTTTCATTTTACCTGAGAAACAAGACAATTAATTAGTACAATTAATGTCTCTCGAGAAATACAATTAATATCGGAAATATTAACATCTGTGACGTACGATATGGCACAACGTGACTCAACTCGGTCGATGGACCAGATGAGAATTCCGGGTATTCTAAGACTAGACAAAACGTCACGTTCTTCTGGATTTAGAGCCACGCCTCGGACATCGGCGGTTATGCAGGTATTCTATTTCATTAAGAATCTCACTTTTATCTTTTGGTACTTTTCATTTTGTTCCATCATCGAAAACGGACAATATATTTTCAAGTGTGCATTTTCTTTTCTGATTTACTTTATTAGAACTGCGCGGATTTATATTTAAGCCGTTATTAAATCTTTCTAAATCTAAAAGAGATATAAGTAAAAAGCAGATAGAGAACATATAAAGGATATTTTTTTACAATAAAAATGGTAAGAATGTGGCTATTACTCGAAGATATCGTAACGTTTGGAAATAAATTGAATAAAAATAAAACAATTTTTCTTCTTGGTAATCTTGATTTTTTTCACTTCTCACATCCTGTTTCTCGCCCATTATTCTCTTTTCCTTTCTCACACTGTTTTTGAACAATTTCATAAATTAGAGCGAGGACTAATTTACAATAAATCGATCGTCGAAGCTCGCGAGCATTAACGAAAATTACATCGGACGATGCGCAGCATGGAAATGATTTTCGTGGAATCGCGTGTAGCACGATATAGACGATAGTAATCACCACGCTCGAGGAAAGTGATTACCTGTGAAGCAGAAGGGTGGAGTCGTACAAAGAACGAAGAATGCATGACGATGGCTATTAACGTGACCCGCCATTCTTTCGGTTCTTGCCACTTTTACAAATAGCAAATATTTCCTTCGATATAAACAATTAATTGTGAAACAACGTTGAAGGTACAAATACTGTACTGCTTATATAAATTTAGATTTGAGTGGATGATTTCTTTTCGAAAGAGAGATATACTGCTAAATTTTTTAAAAACATTCTTAGAAAGAGATTTTTTTTATTTACATTTAACTTTTACTGATAAAAGAAGTTAAATATTGATTATAGAAATATAAAAGTATTTTGTTTAAGATAAGAAAGGCCTGTTAATTATCAAAGAAATTACGAATTATTGGTGAAATGGAAAACTCATCTTTGAAGCTGTTATCGGAAACGTTAATGTCGAACATTTCTTATTTAAAAAATATCTAGTGTTTTAAATAATATAAAATAAAAATATTTTAAATAAGATGTACACTTTAAGAGATTGGAGAATTTCTGTCGGTTTCTGTCAAATATGCAAGGATATCGCAGACATAATCCCTGTTGATTAATATAAAATGTCTCACGGGGTGTGTCGCGCGTCGCGTGTGACCTCAAATTAAGGATTACTTGCAGACACGTGAACGAAGGGATTTCAAGTCTCGTCGTGTCAAAAAGAAACCGAGAAAGAAAAAGGGGAGATCTAAATCGCATAGAATCCATGGTATGAAACTAAGGCTCGGTAATGTTTCGGCAAATTTAATTCTCTGCGCTGTAAATACGGAGAACTTTGGCTCACATTAAATTTGAATTGTATAAAATTCAAGGTTTGGAAAAAATTGTCATATCTTCTAAATAAAGAATTACCGAAAATCGGATTAAATACATTTGGACTGAGTCGTTTATCAGCATCTCTATTATCTCGTAATTAAAGAGGAAAGTTTCCGATTTTGCTCGCGAACGGAGTGAATTTCGAAGTGATTCTCATGTAAATGAGTTTCAGCAATCTCTCTCGGGTCGCTGAGCTCTTCATTACTCGCGTGACTCAGGGAGATCTATGATTGCTGTTCGAAGACAGTAATTGGTATCTTTCGCCGTTCGTAGGTGGGTCCGTCGTCATCCCCGTCGCAGTCGCAACCGTCGGCCAGTCGACAGTCAGTTACGTTTGATATTGTCGAGTTCCAACCGGACGAGGATCCTGAGGAGGAGGATCGCAGGTCGCCGAGCGAACGCACAGACGCGAGATTTCGCGACGACACGCAGCGCACCTCTGTCACCGGTTAGTGAAGATAATTTTCTTTTAACGAAGAAACGAAGCAACGAGACAGCTTTCGACCGACATTCCCCTAAGAATGGAGAGACCTCTGTCAAATCATTCTGATAAATTTATTTCACATTCAAATTAACTCGTGACCATTTTCGATTCGAGAAGCGACAACCGAGCGAAATCCGATGGAGAAGTCAACCGCGGACGGCGAGGAGAACGACAGCGAGGACGATTACTCGGCGTCAGTTTGCGCGATCATGCAGCAACGAAACTCGACACGACGGCAGAGTCGGCGAAAACGACGTCCGTCGTCCCCGTTCGGCGACAACGTCGACGGCGTCGCGCGCCGTCGATCCTCGGTTTACACCACGAGCTCGGGAGAGTTAGTATTCGCGGCTCTCAGGAGAGCTAGAATGAATTCAAAAGTCCATTGCGCTTGTGAGATTTACTTTAAGTGCGATTTCATCATAAAAATAATTATATAATAAAGTTAATTATATAATTAAAGTTAAATGATAGCTGGATCTCATTCTCGGCAGATTGCATGGAGTTTATTTGCGCTCTAGTTCTTCATCTAAGAACTGATAATCCTCTTTATGCCGCTAACATTGTAGCGAGAAAGGTGCGAGTAGCATTCTGCATTATTGCATTCTGCATAAGCATTATAACAAAAATATTTCTGAACAAAAAAATCTCATTTATCATTAATATATAACGATAAACGGCACTTTCTACGTTACTAGCTGGAATATTTTCTTTCTTGTTGTAACTTGAAAATGTATTTTATCGAAAAGATAAATATGAAAAAGAGATCGTGTAAAGCGATGAAGAAACTGCTCCTCTCAAAAAATTCTATTAAAAAAATATATTTTAAATGATGATCCTAGATGGATCTTTCTTTTTGTAATTAGTCTGTTGTAATATCTTTTTTTAACAATTTCTTGAAATTGTATCTCGATTATCAAATTGCTATAGTGACTGATACAACACAACACAAGTTTTGTTAATTGAATTCTTGGATAATAATAAAATCAATAGCACGATAATTTCGATGGACGAGAGCGGTAACCAGGAGCAGATCTTCGAGAATGTCAAGCTGCACAAAGAGGTTCTGAGCGGCATAAAGCAGCAGCCTTGGTCTCTCCGGCGCAAGATCAAGCTCGTACGGCAGGCTAAAGCTTATATCAGACGACACGAAGGCGCCCTGCAGGAAAGACTCGCTCAAAGCCGCAGCACCAAAGACGTCATAGCACGCGTCTCGCTTTTCATAACTAAGGTAGCGGTTGTGCCGTCGTAAAAATGTTCAAGCAACACGTCGACAGCGGTAAAGATCGCGACAATTATTGCTGTCATTTGTCCGTTTAGAAGTGGCAGTACTTCCGACGTGAGCTGATCAATCTGCAAACGTGGCTCGTACCTTGGGAGGTCCGGATCATGGAAATAGAGTCCCATTTCGGCTCCGCCGTCGCGTCCTACTTCACTTTTCTCCGTTGGCTCTTCTGGATCAACCTCGTCATCGCGGCGACCCTTATGGCGTTCGTTGCGATACCTGAAGTAAGATAATTTTCGTCAGCAGAGCTGAAAGTTTTTCTCTTTCGAACAGTTTGTCGATCAACAGATTAAACAGATACTTAACTTTTTATCAGGTATTGACTGCAGACGCGACTCTTGCCGGCGAGAGAAAGAGCGGAGGAATGACGGAGAAAGAGAAACTCAAGTCGACGAATCTGTTAACTTTATGGGAATTCGAGGGCGTGTTAAGATACTCCGCGTTCTTCTACGGATGGTACACCAATCGGATGGATACAAACAGCAATTACAAGTTGCCTCTGGCGTACTTTGTCACCAATCTGGTCGTGTATACGTACAGCTTCGTCGCAATTCTGCGCAAGTACCGGCTGGACTTCTTCCTGCGTTGCATCACGCAGCACAGCTTCTTTCACGAAACTTGTGAATTAACAATCGCATTTTTCCAAGGTCTTTAGATACAAGAAATTGGCGCGAAAAATTGGCACGAGCACACTGTACATTATTTCCTGAAGGAAGATGTGTCGCAAGCGTATATTCCAAATGGAATCCTATTATAGAATTACCTTCCACGATATCGAAAGCAACCACGTGAGCGTGGATACCTTGTTTCAGAATGGCGGAGAACTCGCGACTGAGTAAATTGGCCGAGAAGGAAGACGAATATGTTTTCTCGTGGAAACTCTTCACGGGATGGGACTTCATGATCGGTAATCCGGAAACTGCTCACAATCGTACGGCCAGCATCGTGCTGAGCTTCAAGGAGGCTCTATTAGAAGAAGCGGAGAAACAAAAGGACGAGAGGAAGTAAGCCCTTTAATATTAGACGGACGTATAAAATGCAATTTTCTTCCTTAAATTTTTGATTCCACAATATTGCAATAAAATGCGATCGGAAAGTTTGATCATTCTTGAGGGAGAGATTATTTTCCTAACGTTTTTCTAGAGAGGAAACTGGCCGAGAAATTCAGCTCTTTATCGCACATCGAATTATCCCACAACTCAATTATATGTTCAATTATGTTTCGCAGCAGGAGAATCATCTCGATGAGAATATTCGTCAACGTGGCGGTGCTGTCATTACTCGCACTGTCAGCATTCGCTGTGTTCAAAGTGGTTGGAATGAGCGATAAGGATACTTATACGAAAAGCGAGTCACCGAACTGGTGGCGGCAAAACGCGAGTACGATTCTAATGTCCTTGATATCATTCCTGTTTCCGATGCTCTTCGAGATCCTCGGCTTTCTCGAGAGCTATCATCCTAGGAAGCAACTTCGCATACAACTGGGGCGGTAAAGAGCTGCTTATTAATCACGGCAGAGTACTTTATCATAAAATCAAGTTCAAGCTACATTTGGCTATTCTTTCGTTTCAGGATAATGGTTTTAAACCTGTTGAATCTCTACTCGCTAATATTCGCACTGTTCAGTAAAATAAGCAAAATGGTACGTAATTCATGTAATATATCGTACATAGTAACTGATATTAAAACAATACATCGAAGATATTATGTGGAGTGGACATATAACATCAAAAGAATATTCCTATGACTTTAAAAAATATTATATAATATTCTCATAATATTATTTTAATATTTATATAACATTCTAGAAATATTGTGTGCTTATAGGATTTCCAATCGAAAAGAAAGTGCGAATATAAATTGGTACCGTGCGGCGAGCTGACGCGTACGCAAGAAATTGCGACGTTGACATCTTTATGTCTTATTTTAATGAATAATATTACACACTCTTATACTAAGAGAGAAATATCAGAGCCAAGTATGATCTATTGTTTAAACAAAAATATTCTCAATGTGTATATTGTGGTTATTTTAATTCATTGCAAATTTTAAGGCATCACCATGTAATAGGAAGAAGTTGCTTGAATTATTTATTTCCTTTTTTTCCATTCAGAACTGTCATCCATCAGGCAAGAAACTTACTACTTTAATACTGATCTGTACACCTATAAGGATGATCTGTTCAATGATACGGATAATGATACGGATTATAACACAAATTACGATTATTACGAAACTTCGGATACGGAGAGCGGCAACGAGTCCTCCACTGCGCTTTTTTATAGAGAACAAAATGTCGGAAGTATGGATGATAGCAAAATACATTATGACGCAAGCTCGTCAGTAACTGCTAATTTTCTGACTGATTCGATAACAGCCGAAAATTTTTATACAAGTCCTAGTACTTCGTCCCAGAGTGAAATCCCAGTGACAAAGTTAAACACAACGGAAGGTACGTGGGTGATTTGAAAAGTTTCCGACCTGATCAATAAAACAACATTTTTAGGACAAAATGAAATTTATTTTTTAACGTAGTCTCCTTTCAACTTAAAAAATTTATTTCTCTGACCGTGCATACGCTACTCCACGCAAACATGTAAATAAGAGAAAATTAAGCGCACGATGGTTGCCGCTAATGGGATGAAATTTCGAAACCCACCGTATCTCTCCAAATTTGGCCTATTGCGATTTTTCTCTGTTCTCAAATTAAAAAAAAACAGCCATCTGAAAAGAAATTTTCATCAGATTCTGCGATAATGTTGTAAATAGCTATTTTTCTAGTTTAGATAAATCTCATTTCACCGAATAAAAGGTCTGAAAAAACGTTGGAGCAAATATACTACACTGTAAGAAAATTACAGTATAATTAAGTAAAAAGTAAATTTTATTTTGCCCTAAAAAATATAGTTTTCTTGAAAAAGTCGGAAACTTTTCAAACCACTCACGTATATTGCACTTCTTGTGTACTTTACGTGTTCAATTTTCTTAAATACTTAAATACTGAAAATATATCCATGAGTCTAAAATTATTTTAATCTGTCTTATTAAATAATTAACTAATAATTAAGTAATAAATGACACTGAATTACTGATAGTTTCAAATAATATATCATGTATCGTTGTAGATTCATCAAGAACCACCGAAACAGCAATAACTACTCCATCATCTTCAGACAGCCCGACATCATCTGTTAAAAAATTTAATGTCACATCTACAACAAATGTCACACCAATTACAATTAGTAACTTTTTTACTTCATCAAATAAACGTGTGCCTGTGATTCCTATTTTGAAAACCAATTGTGTGGACACATACTACGAAGAGGTTTGCACTGGTAGGCCGAAAGATTTACGTAAAAATATTTGTATGAAATCTATTTATTTTATTGTTCTTCCGTTTTTGAAGCAGTAGATGAATTTATATTTTCAGACACGTCGTTAGATACAAATCGTCGATTATGTTGGGAAACTATGTTCGGGCAAGAACTTGCCAAGCTTACTGTCATGGATTTGGTAAGATAAAAAAAAACTAAAGAAAATATTAAAATATAAATTTTATATTTATTTCTTGACTGTATTTTGAACTAGAGCTATGCACATTTTTCTTAATTCTTTCTCCTGTGAATATTTAATCAAGAATAATATCTGAAAATGACGAATCATTAAAATAGTAAAAATAAAATGTTTATAGAGACCAAAAATTGGAGTTTCAAAATTAAATGTATAACAGAAAAAAAGAGTGTTTAATATTTTTAAGATTTAATTAAATATGTAGAAGTATAAGCATGAAATTTTTACAATTGTGTCCTTCAATATTAAATGTCGATTACAAATATCAATCTCCCCAATTTTACCAAAAGTTAGATTAATAAAAATTATTTATTATATACCTTATTATATACTTTTTTAAATACTGCTGTTTATTAGATACTCAGTATATTAGCCATTCTCAGTATGGATTTCTTTCGTGCCGTTTTCGTGCGTTTTATGAATAATTGCTGGTGTTGGGATCTGGAGAAACAATTTCCACAATACGGTGAATTCAAGATAGCTGAGAACATCCTCCATTTAGTGTACAATCAAGGCATGGTATGGATGGGAATGTTCTTCAGTCCTGGTTTAACGGTGCTAAATCTCTTCAAGCTTGGCATTCTAATGTATTTACGTTCTTGGGCAGTTCTGACGTGCAACGTACCTCACGAAGTGGTCTTCAGAGCTTCCAGGTTAAAATTGAAATCTATTATTTATGAAAACCATGTCATATTTTTCTAGTTTTTATCAATCAAAATGAATAGTTAAAATGCGCCTTTATAAATAATTAAATATAGCGCACTGTGAATTGTTCTTATACTAGTTTCATATACCTTCCTATTACATTATACACAATTATTACATTGTACACAATTATTCGCCACAATCAGTTTTGATATATATTGTAGGTCTAATAATTTCTACTTTGCGCTGTTATTGTTTATGCTATTTTTATGCGTGTTACCGGTCGGTTACGCCATAGTCAGGGTCGAGCCTTCGAGGCATTGTGGCCCATTTTCTGGTTGTTCGAAGATTTATCATTTAGCGACGAAAAGTTTGTTAAATCCTCTTCCGGAGCCGATTCAACGGTACGTCTCTATTACCTTTTATAGTAGCGTTTAACTATCTTTACGATATGTGAGTTTATTTGGAATTTAGATAATTTTGTTGATTACAATTAAAATAATTATGCAGCTTAAATATACAGTATAATCTATCGAAAATTTTATTTCTGTTTAGATGTCTCGAATACATTGCATCGCCTGGTATAGTGATACCACTGATTGTTCTCATGACGTTGATTATTTATTATATGGCATCTCTCACTGGATCTTTGCGAGAAGCGAATAATGATCTAAAGGTAACGATATATAAAGGAATATACGGTGCATAAAGCTTCATCAAGTTGTACACTCTGTTTAATATTTTAAACTTAATTATTATTATTTTTTTAAATATAAATTAATTATTATTGATTTTATACTTATATGCGTCGTTCCAGGTGCAACTACGACAGGAGCGTACAGAAGAGCGTCGCAAGTTGTTCAAAATAGCGGAAAAGAGGAATAACGTGACTGAGACTCCGCTATCGAGGTGGAAAAAGATCCTTCCGGCGTTGCCGCAAGTCAAAATGTCTCGAAATTCCGAAACAGCTCAAACAGATGACGTACAGATAATGATTGGGAACGATACAACAGAAAATAAATCATTAACAAACGACACCGAAGAAGATTCGCGTCAGAAGCAGATATTATCTGATTGCGACAATGAGCAACCAGCGGAAGAACACGGAGATGTGATATTAAACGATAAATCTTCTAGCAGAAGATACGATAATAGTAATTGCGAAAGTTTAAAATTTTGTGGCAAGCTTCAATTACAAGCTTTAAATAAATAGTTTACATATTTCCATAAAAATAACAAAAGTATTAAATTTATTATATTATGTTATTAATTATATCGCCTTAAATTATGCAATAAATGATTTTCACAAGCAGGCCGATAAACGTGGTCGGATGTTCTTCGGACTCGCCGTCGAGCGGGCAAAGTGTTATCGTACCAGAAATCCAAGTAAACGATGAGGAAAAAGTTGTATCTAACAATCATGGAACAATCATGGAATTAGATGATGTGCCCAAAGAGGACGACCAAGGATAACGTAACTCGAATATAATAAATAAGAAATTATTAAAAAAAAATAAAAGAATAATAATAGAATTCATATTTTTCATATCTTAATTTAAAAAGAATCTGAGCGATTCTCAGAATATCTCCGATTATTAATTTTATACTAGTCTGTAAAAAAATATTGAAAGCCAATTCTCTTTAGAATTATAGATTTGTCATTAATGTATCTCATAGTTGTCCCTCAAGAGAACGCACGCCGTTCATATTGCGCTTACTATTATGATCGCAGATTTGTCGAAATAGGAAATTTACAGACACCTTGTGATTATTGCATTTATTTCTACAAATATACGTGTAAAATGTCTATAAATGTTTATAAATAGTTATCGCACATTGCTGAGGATTACCGTGAAACAACTGCCTCTAAACTTCCGGATTAGCGAATCACTAAAACGCACGCCGTACACACAAAATCACACTTCGATTGAGCATTGGCACATTCCTAATACCTTTAGCTTATCGTTAGATATTACATTACGTATAAAGATATTTATAATTGAGCTGTTCCGAGTATTACGCCTCGTCGACACTGAAGAAATCTGTCTTTTTACACAAGCACATTAGAATAAATGTGTGATAATTTTTGTAATATCTTTCACCTGAAAAACGATTTGAGCGATGACAAGAGCGATAATCGACGCATAAAATTGACGCAAAAGTTAATATCCGGATAGGCAATTGTATTGCCTATCCGAAAAGCATATAAAATAGAAATAAATTATTTAACCGGTTGGCATGGTTACCCTATGCAATGTTCATGTAACACAATGGCTGCGTTCAGCAGAGAAAACCGCTCAGTGAGCGCTCAATGATTCTTTACCGCATTTGATTGGTTCTTACTTTTAGTTCCTTGCTGGATCTAAGTGTAAG
>VBVQ01000381.1:29518-62602 GCA_011636635.1 Tetramorium simillimum | reverse complement strand
TAATAAAACAGTATAAAATTTAAACAATTGTAAAACAAAAATATTTAAATTTCTCTTTTAATTAATAATTAAATATAATATTACATTTTGATTATATAAAGTGAATTAAATAAAACAATTTGATTTTTTATAAAAATCTATTTATGATGCATAAAAATATAAATTTACAATTGTTTGCATAACTAAGTGTGTATTTATATAATTTTTAATATTAAATGGAAACATTCATATATCAAAAGTCTAATATTGCATCTCCGATCATGAAAAAGTCTCATATAAGAAAGCCTTTATGAACAGAAGCCTCGTGCTTTCTTCGAAAAATTATTTTATACGTTTCGACGCACTAAAAAGTTTCTGCAATACCATATCGAATACAATTTATGTAACTGTTCCGTACAATGCACAATTGAATTATAAGATTTTAGAATAATATTCATAAGCTATGAAGAAATTATTCTTATTATTCATAAGCTAAATAAATATTATAAGTATAACTTACAATTCAATTGCTTTGAGTACACGTTGCCAAAATTTATTAATTTTTATTTATTTATTTATCACAAATAAACCGGAAAACTGTTTTGTAGATCTGGATGATTTCGTTTTGCATCGTGTTATTTTTCCTTGCGAATATTTCCGCCGCTCCTGATCGTCCTGACATCCGGTTGCGAAGAACTCTATACTGGCCCCATGACCGACACTTTCGCCATTCTTCAATATGCTGCGCACATTCGCACTATACATACAGTCGTTTCGAAGTTGTCGTAAATCATAGTGCGATGTCTGAAATTAATTGTACAATGAATAGAAGTATCAAGATATATCTGTTTCTCATTTTTGCTTTCATTGTTATGAGTGAAGAGAATTATATTAATTATTTCAAAATTTTTAATATTCTAAAATAAATTTGAAATTAGTGTTTTGATATAATTATTTGACACGATTTTACGCATTAAAGCGTTTTGTTCAAAAACTTCTTCGCACAAATTAAATAATATAATAAGCATCGCTAAATTTTCTTTAAATATATTATAGCTTTATGGTTCAGAATAAATAATAATTAAAATAACAAATAAGATAACAAATAGATAATATTCTTTTAAAAATAAGTATATATAACATTTTTATTTCTTACAGATAAGATTGTATTTTCTTTAATGGCATTCTTGTAAGTTTTCTGGCAGTTTTATAAATCTTTCCAATTTCATAATTTCATGTTATCGTGTCTACGTACTGTTACAATACAGTTATACTATTAATTGTTTAATTTTATATCAAAACATATTCTACACAGTTTTTACTAAATTTTCGAGGATTTGCCAATCATAGCAAGGACTATCATTCACGAAAGTATGTGGCAAAGGAATTTAAAATCAGCATACCTGAACCACCTTCCAGGCAACGGATTTCCGTCGACGTTCCGAACTTTTCTTGCGCGAACAGGACTCTTCTTTCCAAGTGACATTATACATGGTAGCGTCGCTGCTCGTCGGCCAAACTAAACGCGCCTTGACTTCTCCACAGTGGCAATTCATGCGACGCACATGAAGGCCGGCCTGCGTTCGCTCGCACCTGCGAGAACGTCTCCCGACGTCGGCTTCAATGAAAGGTCACTGCTTTCGTTGGTTATCCTGACTACACTGGACTTAGGAGGGAGACTGAGGGAAGGATTGACTGTTTGGTACCTTACCGTACTCCATATAATCGGTGCTGTTAAAGACCTTGGATGCCTTGCGCGAGGTAAGACGCCGACCGCCGTACATCGCCACCGCCTGCACTTGAAGAAAGTACTGACACTTCAGCTCCAGATTTTTCAGTTCATAGCAGGTTTTATCCTGGAAAGCACATACAGAAATCTGAATTATAAAGTCGCCCAGTCGACTATGAAAATTATCAACAATATCCTGAATGTTCAAAACAAGATAGATTATAAATTAAATTTGTAATATTAAATTTATAAATGACCATAATATAAAACAAATCATAAATTATGTCTCAACGGATTTGATTTTTTTCTAGTTCCAGCATTGCAATAAAAATAATTGCATGTATATATCATCGGAGTATCATCTCTTTTAAATTATATATTTATATTTGATTATTTATATAAGATAAAATTAATCTAATTTTGCTTATATTTTATTTCAAATTGAAATTAAATTCAATAAAATAGATTTTTCTAAGAAGACTACTAACGATGATGAATAGAACTTACTTTAAGAATAGTCTTGTGGTAGACGAGAATAGAATCGTTTGTTGGTCCGTGGATAAATCTGCTCCAAAACACTTTATAAAACGATATCGGCACGTCCGATACCGGTTTAATCCATCGTAAATTAATACGCAGCTTTCCACCGACGAGTCGCGCGTTAGACAAGGTCAAGTTCTGCGGTTCCTTCGGATTTCGCGGTTCTGCAACCGACCGAGGAGACGCGGTAAGAACATTGCTTCTTCACAGTGCAATGCTAATTACAACAAAACTATATACTTTGAGCATATATCCTACAGTGAATATAATATCTCGCTGTAATAACTCACCGTTGCAATTTAATTGATAAACATTTTACTTTTCTATATGCAACATATAGAAAACATTTCTGAATTAACGCAAACATTGTATGAATAACCAATCTCTTAATAATGCAATACTTTTTTTTAATTTAATTTCTACAATAATGCTCATTTAATAAACATGTTCAACACAAATTAATTACAGAATAAAGAAATTTATTAAAAAAATATTATTATAAAAACTATTCTATTCATAATACATGTTTCTCTTTGGTAATGTAATTAAAGGTATTGATAAATGAAGTAACATTTATCTTCTCATTTAATTCAAATGATAACTGTTGAGGTGGTTTCTAGCTAATTCTTTATCTGCAATTAGTAACTGATGAATACTTGATCCGGTTTTGCGTGATTCGTTGATGCGTGAACTATTCATTATATTAATTACTCTTTCTTTTTCACAAATCAAACCCGTTTGGCGTAATCGTGATCGGGGCGAAGAGTTTACGCAAAAATATATTAACGGTCCATTAAGAGAATAATTGATTATGTGATAATTGACACTATGATTTATTTACGCCGCTTATTAATAATTAAGCTAATATCCGTTCTCATTACCATGG
Organism: Tetramorium simillimum; assembly: GCA_011636635.1. NCBI lineage: Eukaryota > Metazoa > Arthropoda > Insecta > Hymenoptera > Formicidae > Tetramorium > Tetramorium simillimum. The sequence goes on along the minus strand of VBVQ01000381.1, from coordinate 59,468 downwards.
TCACTTTTCTTTCTGTCAAATCGCATTATACTGGCGATCTTTCGATAGCATGTTTGTTCTCGCAATTTAGCCATTGGCCTTCAGTTTATGAAACTTAATTTGCGTGCGAAAGGTCAACATTAAGCAATACTTACCGTGGCAATTTGCGCAAGCGATTAACGCGACTCTGAAACTTTTCACTATGGGTTAATGGCCCGAATCCCGATTCAACAAACAAACAGTTCTCGAACACGAATACACTCGCAGGTAAATTTTCTTCAGTGGAACATTACACATGTCGACCTCGCGTGAGACGAGTTGTTCCACAAGTTCGGACAATCAACGATAATAACTCTAGCCTTCCACAACATTCTTAAATTGTTGTTTTCTCGTGTCAATTTAGAATGCAGGAATGACGGACTTAAACGTTTCACGAAGACTGACATCGGCTTCGGCCAGCGATGAAACGTACATTTATGTCGATGATAATAGCCATTGAATAAGAATGTAAAACGCTACATTTTCACGTTTTAATTTGCCGTTGTGTACTTTTTTATTTTAATAAGTTAATAAGATTCTCCTATATATAAAACGTCATAATAATTTATATTATTGCAAATAAATTCGCTCCTTCTCCAGCTCGAATGATTTGATCGGAATAGTCAATCGCTGATAATAGATTACACAGATTTGCTCTTATCTCGTTTGGCTATACTCACCTTTCGTTTTAAAGGGCCTGGAAGGTTGTGAATATCCGCGCGATCCATTTCCATTGACGGCAGCCACACGAAATTGATACCAATGTCCTGTTTTCAGCCTACCTCGGAGGGTCGCGTGCGGCTTCGTTGACACGTGACATACGGTCCAGGAACTCAATCTGGATTCCACGTATCTAGGGCCGACCAGATGACGTTCCTCGATCAGATACCGGACATCCCCGTCGTTGTCGTTGGCGGATACGTTACTGCCACCCGACTTGCTGTTACGCCACGTCAGAAGTACCAGATTTCTTTTCTGCTGTTGTATCTGTAGATTCTCGGGCACAGGTGGTAGATCTATTTTAAATTGGAAATTATTATTCACAATAAGTAAGTAATTTTACAGAATTTTAGCAAGCTGTCTTTTATTTGCAAATTCTTTAATCAATGTAGAATAAATCTTCGAGTAAAAAAAAATGTCGAAATGCTGCATCATTTGTCATGAATTTTCCACATTTTTGACGTTAAATATTTTTAAAATTCAATCTTAAATTATAGATTAATCAAAGTAAAGTCCACTTGAAATGGAATAGAAAATAAGATCATGCTATCTGATTATACTTTAGAAATTTAATTTCCAAAGTCCTTCATCTTTATGACTCTCTTTTGCAATTTACAAAATTACTAGTCTGCATGATACAGATACGAATGAGAAATAAATACACGGCTCACAAAATAACTGCCACACTGACCGTTTCGACTGTCCAAACCGATGGGATGCATGCACGTGATGCCGCAATCGTGGGAGCAACACTTCGCCAAATCCGGACAGCGGGAGTCGTCGACGCAGGCGATCAAGCAGGCGGCTTCGAAGGGCGTCATGGACATTCTCTCGGGACAGTAACCAGGTTTTGTGTAATTTGACGCCAAGCAATTTTCCACGCACTACAGCATGATGACAAAATATGATGAGAAAGGATCCATCTAAACATATTCATTCGTGACTTCTTCCTTTTTCTACATTTAACATTCCTTTCTTGACATTTTATCGCCAAGAAATATACTAATTGTATATATGACATTCGGAAACTGTTAAAATTTCATAAATACTTATCTATTTAGGAATGCTTATCTAATTAGCATTCGTCTTAAAATAATTAAATGCCCTAAATTTTGTGCTGCATGGCGTTATCATCATCATCATCATCATCACCGAAAATGTAATACTTTAACACGAATGAATGTAGTAGAAGAGTTTTATACTGATATTTTTATACCGACGATTTGACAAAGAAAGAAATTGCTAGTTAAATCTAATTAAAAAATTGATGTAGTGTTACTGCTCTAAAATCTGAAACGTCAAATAAAATCTATGCTTATATTATAATTTTCTCATAAAACGAACGCATGAAAAATAAAACATATTACGATTTGAACATATTAAAATTTTGGTAAGATTACGTAATAAATTCTTTTTACTCTCATTTGGCCAAAATTATTATTCGTGAAAGCTGTAAATTATATATATATTATTTTTATTGACTTATATTGCTATATTTCGTCCAACGAATCATGCGAAATTATTTCTTCACCATTCCTTCAACGGGGCGGGTTTATTAAGGCCGGCTCGAACTTCATCGCATTCCATCTTAATCGAAGTGCTTTCGATCTGCTCTCCATCCGCGATCCGATCCAATCCCGTCGGTACCGAAAAAGATACGGCCGATAGCCATGCAAAAAGGAAAAAATAAAAATACAACAAATCGCCGCCGATGTCGAGTTCTGCCACGATTGAGAGCTTCCCTGCCATTTTCGTGGAAGCCAATCCTCGCTACATAGTTACGAAACTGCCGCTCCTCGATTCCGTTCAAATGCGAAATGCGAGTCCGGATCCTTTAAACGAGCCCCGGGGCGTATTTCTGATCGTCAAGACGAAGAGATGCCCCTTCATATATATTTCAACCTAATGCGCGTTCGAGTTCGCGCGCGTTGCCGTGTTTTTATGCCGTCATCATTTTCGTACAATGTAGACGCGAGAAAGCCGGTCCGGCGAAGTCAACCGAAAAATGCAACATTTAAGATAAGCGTCGGCGACGCTGTGAGATTACAAGCGTAATATGGTGTTTGCAAAGTGCGTGTCGTTAAGCTTAATAGCGACTGAAGGCAAATTTTCAAAGTCTCGTTAAAATAAATACATCGTATCAAATTTCGAGATTGTGATAACTTCATCGATAGCTTCGTCAAAAGAAAAAAAAAAAATAGACGTGCCGCGTACGTCGAGAGAGAAAGAGTCGCGATTCGACGTTTACGATCGTAACGCAGTACATTTCCTTCGTAGATCTATGCCGGATGTTGCTTGGTTTATTAGATGGTTTGTGTCTGCTGTAGTGACACGTGTATGTGACTAGATGGGCCATAAAGAATCACTTGAAGGAAACGCGTTATTCTCGCTCCGAACAAACGAACTTGACGAGGCTGCAACTTACGTAGTGCATCCATCAAATTTTGTAGCATATAAAGTGTGACATGTAATCAATGGATTTTTATCGACAGTCACTTTAAATAATATCATATAATACATCATATCTCTTGCTCTAAAACCTCAATACATATTTTTATAAATTGTAAAGATATAATAAACGTTGATAATGTAAAAAGATTTTTTCGAAAACGTAATATTGCATGAATAATTTTTTTACAGGACTAATTTATTAAGTATATATGTATAATTTATACAAACGAAAAGTAGCACAGATACATTATATAAGCCCTTCAAATATTTAAATGCACGATGTTATCAGGGAAGCGACGTGATTCGTCGTTACGAGTTTACATTTTAAGAATTCTACGTCCGATATTTGAATATGCGTGAATGGAATGTTTAATCTTTGGTCAGGAACATGCGGCGTGTAAATCGCAAGATGATCTGCATATATTGACGATTTGCTTTGCATTAATGTCTTATAAAAAATTTTTTATGAAGAAATACGAAATCATTTACAAGAAATACTGTAAAGCATAAAGAGAAAAAAAAGATTGAAAAAATGGAAAGATTATACGGGAATATTTAAAAAGTGCCATTAAAACTTATAAAAGAATACGTAATTATTTATAATAGAAAAAAAAATTGAGAGAGAAAGAAAAATCTGCATTTTTTTCCTTCTGAATTATTGTAATTATGGTTAGAAAGTGCTAAACCGATGATATTAAAATTCCAAAAAATTAAAAATCGGTAACTCCCGATTCATGAATACGACTAGCGACCTTTACGGCGGGTTCTGATAAGAATTGTTAAGCGACAAATCGCGGGTTCTTCCCGGAGGAGATTCAGGAACAATCTTGGGAATGTTTACTCGTTGTCGCGCTGTTACGATCGCGACATATATCATTCGAACGGTCGGGGAAACTGGTTCGCTTACTTATTGGCCTACTTTTTACAGAGGGAAGCGAACACGCCGAGCGAAGCGGAGCCGTGGCACTGCAACGGACAGCGTCGTCGGCGCTGATCGCCCGGGGCCGTTGACCAGCTAATAAAGTTCGCAATGCGAGGGTCGCATCGCTGGTAGCGCCGCGATCAGTATTGTTAGCGAAATCATACGTATCGCGTTACCCCTTTATTATACCTGCCCCCTTTCTCAGGGGACTCTCAGGGACTCTCCGCGGGCACCGCCCAAATTGGCTCCCGATGATTCGCACCACTGCATAGAGCGGAACTGTATACTCAGAAACAATCAGATTACATATATGATAGATAATTTTGTTTATTTTGTATAATACGTAAAATGTGTATATTCGCATAAATATTTTACGTATTCGAAATGTAACGTATCATTTCTTATCTACGAAGCAGATGATTATGTATTAGACTGAAGAAAGCAAGAGAAGAGGAACTTCTAGTCGTAATAACGTCTTAAATATTTTTTTACAACAAGATGTGGATATTGTTGAATATTGTCTGTGATATATCTACATATATATTATATACGCGATATAATATAGCATTTTTATCTTTTCTCTCTCTCTCTCTCTCTCTCTCTCTCTCGACAATATTTGCTACAAAAATACAACAGCGATTAGTAGCTTAGCTTCCGCGTTCCGTTATCAATTGAAGTTTGTTGCAAGTCAAACGAGAATATTAGATAGAAATCTCAGCATATAATGTTAGTGAAGTTTATTCTTAATTATCATTGAGTTTTTTCCACATATTATTAAAAAGATCTCGGTTGTACAATTTTATATTCTTCTCATACTGATACCATCTCGGAATATTATCATATTTTTTATTTTATTATTGATATCCCAGAATCTTTTTTAATTCTAAATAAAACTTATGAATTATAATGTAATATATAATATATGAAATTATAATAGAAATATAAAATATTATAAATATATAAACCTAATTTGAGAGAAAAGTTATGGGATACGAATCTCCGTAACATTATACAAAGATTTAACTTATACAGATACTATTTATCATTGGCCGGAATTCCATTCTCTAGCGAAGTAGCGCCGGTATGACTTGGCAATATGAGATATTATCAAGAATGATACAAAAGGAGCACTATTATGTTTCAAGTTCTTACGCAATAAATACCGTTATTGTTACAAATAGGACATTGTTTATTACAAGAATCGCTTTATTATTTCATTGCATTCATGATTAATAAAATAAAACAATTAATATCATTCTGCGTTTCAATGTTATTTAAATTTTGATTAGTTACAATAATTTTATTATAAATTAATATTTTATCATTCATTTCATTCAACGATTTAACAGATCCATTTCTAAAAAATTCTGATTAATGATTTAACATTTGTTTTAATTATAGAGATGTGTAAGTATGTGGTTACGATAAAATTACAATGTAAACATATGTTACAAAAGAATCGGGTTTTAAATACCGGCTACGAACATCAGAAAAGATTAGGGTATCCCGCTCCGATTTTCTTCGATATATTTTTTTCAGCGCGCATCAGAAGAAATAAGTGGACGATTGTCGGTTTCGCGGTACTCACATCGCGAGTGATAATCGCCCGCCGGGACGTAAAAGGGTGAAAAGAGCAAACTGAAGTGCGCGATCTGATAAAGCGTCGTCACGGTCGAAGAATTAACTTCGCCGATGCGCGCCGAGATGGCCGAGTGATATCCGAAGCGATCACGCGGATCAAAGATATACAAGAAGGCTAACGAAGTTCACCAGATCTCGCTCTTCCGTCCCTCTCAGCACCGGCGAGGAGGCCGCGTTCTCTTTGTCGATCGTGCCGAAGGCGCGCAGGGGCCGATCTGTTCCAGTCGAGAGCTTCTTCGCGAAGATTGGAGCGCGCGGCCGTCGTGAAGTGATCGCGAAGATTAGGGTATGGCAGGAGACTAATGTAGTCCGCCAAGAAGATCGGCGATAGTGTCGATCGGCAATACTGAAAAATCATGCACGCCGATCCTTGCTTCATCTTCCCCCGCCTCCCCCGCACCGCCCGCTTTCTTTTCGTCTCTCTCCCTCTCGATCGTTCTCGCATCGGTGGACTACCCCAATTAAAGACTTCGCGAAGATCGCAGTTTGAAGTATTCATTAAGATCGGTATAGTCGAGGCGGCCTTCCATCGAAGTTCATCGCGAGAATTGGCCGGCCGCCGATCGCCGTCGTTAAGAAAATTATATTGCCCATTGGCGATTCGCCAGCATCGTTTTCTCTTCGCCCCGTCTTCTTCTTTCTCTCTCGTACTTCGGTTCTTCTCACTTATTTTTTTTTCCTCTCCCCCCGCAACGACACCGATAATTAACAATCGAAACGGCGCCGCGCGTGGAACTCGCGTTTGATCGGCGAACAGTGAGTTTCCGGTAGAGCTCCCCGCGATATAACGATCGCACTAACGAAGTCGATTGTCATAGTGCGGCGGTGGTTTATCTTTTTTTCATCAACATTCTAAAGGATGTTTAAAGGAAGCCGCCGCTTTGATACTGAAGAATTCGCGTCCGCTCGTTAATCGTTACTTTCAAAATGAAGTTTCGTAATGACAGTTATGCTAATGAAGTTAATTGTAATAATAGAAAATAACTACATTTTTATCCTCCCTCGATCTCTTCTATATGTATTATACACGATTATGTCGACGAAGCTAATTATAGTAATGATAAGTATTAATTATTTATTTTTGTATTTTTCCACGTTTTTTATTAAACAATAAGTAATTAGCATTTGATGAGGCAACACGTGACATTGACATCATATTTGTTCAGAAAAAAATTCTTCGCAAAGTTCGGCAGCTACGATTACGTCGGTTAATTATAGCAACAGTAAACGCTATTAAAAGAATGCGGAAGATTAGGTAACGGGTTGCGCGAAGATAAAAATACGGCTCTATAAATTCCGGAACGTGCGCAAAATATTTAGCTCGGAATGACGCTGATGCTTTGTGAATGCTTTTGTGAAGGCTTTGCGCCTCACACACTAATGGGGAATGACACGCAAACTAATGAATGAAATTTCAAGGAAGCGAAATAAAAAATTAACAGAAATCAAAAATTACTCTTAAATTAAATTAGATTTAAGAATTCTAATTTCTCAAATATTAAACAGACTGGAAAGTAGAAAATTAAAGATTTTTATTTTGAAAATAACTGAAATATAAGTAATATCTGCTCACGCGGCATAAATGGCATTTAGAATACTGCTCTTTATTCACTGAGCGAATTGAAGTCTTTAAAATGATCTATCAACCTTATCAATCTTCATCAATTTATTATTATCTTATCAATTGTACATTAAAATAAAATGAATTAAAATTAAAAAGGAACAAGTTTAGTACAAGAATGAAATCAATCCATAATTCATAAGTTTTCTTTACACGTGAAGTCACAGAAGAAGATATCTTAAGAACAATAAATTTATCAAATTTTTTAATCCAATCCTTCGATTATCACGTCTATTTACATTCTACTATATTTCTATAGTATTTCTATTTAATGTTTAGCGCAAGGTACATCCACGCAACATCAAGAAACGCGAAAGAATTAATCTCAGGCTCGCCGCCTTCGCGATATCGAAGCTGCAGAAACGGGAAGTTTCGTCAACCGCTTGCAGCCGCGAAGTTGCCGAAGAGTGACGCGCGCGCGCGACGCAGTCGAGTGCCATCGGGAAGATTGATCGTCGGTGCTTCGGGATAAGAACCTGTTTTCGATAATGTCGGAAGATACGTTTCTAGTGCGCCATAGGCGCGCATCCGGACTTAGTGAGTTGCGCCGTGCGCAAACTCTTTTATAGGCCATTACTTCGGAACTTTATTGCTGGCCGCCAGTCAGAGCTCGGGGGCTATCTCTTCGTCATTTCTCGTCGTTCGCCATCCCATCTCGCCCTTTCAACCGCCTCCACCCCATCAACGGCTCTCCGAAATCATTTCGGGGCCGTTTGCCGTAATGACGTGTGTATACACGCCAGCAAAAAATATCAGCGTTAAAGCGCCCGCCACGGCGAGTTTTGCCGGGGAGTTATTGGTAAAGTCGCTTATATTCGTCGTGGCGTATCGCACGGACAACGCCAGTTAAAATGTCTAACCCTCTCGCTACCCGCACGCATACCTCATTTTCCTTTGTAATACGCGAAGCGAAAGGTTTAGAGTCGCGAGGTGCTGTTGCAAATATTGTGGGGTACAATTCAAGTCCGATAGCACAACACCACAAATAAAGATAACATTAATACTAATTTTTCTAGAAACCCTCCTATATCTGAATAAAAAGTTCGCAATGGGGGCAATCGCGAGGCAGTGTTGCAAATATTGAGCGGTACAATTCAAGTCCGATAACAATCATGACAAGGTAATATTAATATTAATTTTTCTAGAAACTCCCTAACGTATATTCGGGTTCGCGATAGGCGATCGCAATCAGTGAAATTGCATTTACTATTTCGGGTAATGTCCATTTTAGAATTACGGCAGGCTTCTTCAGGCAGATGACCCAAATACAATGTTATCGATCCGCCGTTGTCGACTGCCGAATTAGCATCGTCCGAGTCAAATCCCACGGCCGGTGGCACGGCCTGCCTCATAAATCGTCGAGCGTGACGATGAGATTCAAGTGGGCGCGGACTCAGGGACGCTCGGACTCGCATAACTAATTACACGCGAGCGAGAACGCGCAAAACCTGGACAAGCCCCGGATGAATCATCGACGATCGCGTCTGCGGGTCTCTCTCTCGAGGAGGCGACAAAGCGTTGCGGGAACCAGTTTATTTAGCGACGCTATCGAGTGTCGAATCGGCCATCGAAATTAAAATCGATCTCCACTCGGACAGCGGCGTACAATGTAGCGCGTTGATTAATCGAAGCGATTATTCCGCCTGATTGCGACACGCAGGTCGATGCCATAAGCGCCGGCCACGATCTCGCTCGGAATAACGATTGTGTTTGTGCGATGCTAATATTCTACCCTGTCATTAATCCTTCCAAACTGGAAATATCAATTTTTTATAACATTTTCTCCAAATGCTTATCGAATAATGCCATTTATAATGCGTTCGGAATGCGCGACGGGCGCATACGAACGAATGCGATCGAAAAACGTAGAAGAAAAAGTTCGCAAGCGCTAATAATTTCATAGTGAAATTTAGTAATTTAATGTAAAAAGGATTACACAGGATATAAGACTATGTAATAACGTTGTTTGAAAATCATAGAGTATTACCATATTATTGGTAATAATATTACAGATATTAACGGCGATACGGCGAAGATAATCTCGCCTGTAACAACGTGTCCTCATCCCTACGTACCTCGTCAGGATGATCCTCCCCGCATCGGGCGTCGCACCTGGCCACTCTAATGGAGTCGTACTCCTCGACATATCGCGTCCACGACGCCAAACATCCTGGTAGCAGCAACCACCACGGCCACCATTCTGCGCAGACATCGTTTTATTAACTCTTCCGCGCCCAGCGGGCGGAATTTTATGGGCCTATTTTTTTTCCCTTCATTTATAATACGCGCATGTGTGACTTTAGAATCGATATATTCTGGGTGGCTCGCGATCCTCAAGCAGGATATGAAGGGATACGGGAAACGATCGCGTCGTCGAAGTCCGTTATGCATTATTAAATGACGCGACGCAACCATTTTCCACAAAGATGTCTTTCAGGACAGGTCTAAAGGATGTCCCGTATCCAGTAGGTGACAGGCAAAGGTCGAAGAATCGGACACTTAACGGCGCCTTGCACTTTCCCCGTGCGCGTTCGCATCTCTCCTCGCTATCGGCATTACCTCCCACGACGGTAATTCCGAGGAAGCCGCCGATACGTATGTATGCCGTTAGTATACTACCCGCTGGGATAGCCCCGAGCGCCATTTAGTCCGTCTTAGGAATTCGTCCTTTTTTTTACTTGCGGCGCACCGAGCGAACGAGCCGACCGCGCGCGGCCGCCCGCTCCCGGAGAGATTGTTTCTCCGTTTTAGCAAAAGTACGATTCATGTGGTCGCGTTACTCGTTCGTTCGTTCGTTCGCTCGCTCGCTCGCTCGATCGCGATCGCGGGACATACGCTACCTGCGCCGATCCCACGCGCCTCCTCAGAATTCCGATTGGGGCTTGTCGACAAGAAGGTAGCAGGCGATCGCATCCGCTTTTTCGCCGTTCGCGTAAATGCGGAGACCGGAATGATACGACGGAGACCGCGCGAGCCACCAGGATAAAATAAAAGATGCACGGGGGCATCGGTGACGAGCGGTCATGCTAGCCGTGGATAAGCGGAAAAGAATAAAGCGAATAAAGAATATGAGTCGTCGAAGCGACTTTTGCCCGTGAATTGCTAAAAAGACACCAAAAAGACCCGTGAAACAAAATGATTCCATAATAAATCGATTAATAAACTTATATTTATTAATAATAGTTTCGTTGCTCAAATTAATCTTAAGAATATTATTAATTATATAATTTTATTATGGCTCTATTATTGTCATAAAGTACTATAACGGAATGATTAGGGAAAAGATTAATATTCAACTTTGCACATAGTTAAATTGTAACATTAATATACGTTGAAACGTGTTACGACATAGATCGTCAAAAAGAACCGCGCTTGTCGGTGACTTCAATGCCTGCTCTCAACAAGCAGGACGTGCTCGTTGTCCTGAGAGGAGAACGAGCGGAGAAAAAGGTTGCCGGTTACCAGCGACAATCGAACAGAAACATAATGACCGCTTAATTTTTTACCTGTTGTCAATTCGCGCGTTTAATGGCCTAATCTTGGTCTGTTAATTAACGCGGACGTTTTGAAGGTTCCCGAGTGCTTACGCTTGATTCTAGCATGAATATATACTTCCACTTATCATAATTAATTCTTATTATAGACTATTAATTTTACTCGATAAGAGAAAAATTTATTATCTGCAAAAGCTAAAAATCGTAAATTGAAGCTATTATAAGATTGGTTCAACGCTAATTTTTGATAAATGAAGAAAGATTTAAATAAATCAAATAGATAATTTTTGGCCCGCACATTACTTTATATTAAACACTAAACGTAATTTCAAATTTTATTTGTCCCTATATGTAAACTACATACATTCTTCTCTCAGACTATTAATTATTATAAACTGTCATGTTTAGTATCAAAGAGGGGAAAATAGAAAAAAGAGAGTTTAACATTTTTACAGCTTTTACTATTTAGTTTATATTTCTAGAACTTCAGCTAAGCATTGTAGAAATACAATTCAGCATCATGAACAATGTACGATTAAGCTAATGTTAAACTAAAATGTAATATTTAGTAATTATCGGTTGATTTTGATTAATAAATTTAAAAAATTTTTAAATTTAACTTTAGATTCTTAATACGTCGTACAAATAATTAGAACAGAGATTTGTGATTCACTTACTAATTAAAAAATTCTTTAATGCACTCTAAATTTATTTTTTAGCTTTAATTCAACCGATAGTTTTTTTACGTTCTTCTTGCTCATTACGCTTAGCTTAACGTTACTCGCAGGAAAATACATTATATGTTTCAGAATGTACATACATATCATCTAATTTCCAGAGAAGAGAAAGGAGTATTAGTCTTACTGCTTTTTGCAAATATTATACATTAGCATAGAAAATCAATTAGTAACGAGGTTAATCATATGATATGCTTTTTTCCTCTCTCTCTCTCCCTCTCTCTCCATTCTCCTCCTTGCCTTCTCTTTTTTCTCTTTATATTCAAATCATTTCAAAACATTAAATACAAAATTAGTATTATACTCATTTGAAAAAAATATTTAATTATTAATCATATTTTTTGCGTACTTAGAAAAAACTCATTAGAATATATGTTTATCTATAAAAAAAATTACAGTATTTGCATATATTTCTTTATAAATTATACTGTTTTTCAATAAAGCACAATACATTTAAGATTTTGATAAAAATACTATAAATATTTTATTTTTTATTAAATTATTGTGGAATGTACATTTAGCATTTATTACTACACGATATTCTCTAAATAGATTCTTTAATACTGATAAAGCGATGAAATTGTTACGGTAAAAAAAAAATTTTATGACAAGTTTAACCCGCAATTTTTTTTCAATCTTTAATCTTCAATTATTTGCAATAAATGGAATACTCTTTGAAGATATACTACCGAGAATCTTCGAGTTAAAACGGTACTTCGACAAGACCAGAGTCGGTAAGTGGTTCTTGTCAATCCACTTTAGCTTTTTGCAAATACGCGAAATGTCTTATATGTCTCATAACATGGTATACTATTTTTAGAAATTTTTTCCTTTATATATCAGAAGAAAAATTTTTATACGGCTTATATTTGCTTTCTTCAAATTATTATAATTAAAAATTATTTACATGAATGTGGCGTTTAACATTACAATTAAAAAATTAATTCCAAATTAACTCCAACAATAATTTTAATGCTTAAATATTTGAATTCTAGTCCAGCTTTTTAAATCAAATTATAGTAAGACATATAGGTGAAATTAATAGTATGTCTCTACCAAAATTAAAATTACAAACAATATCGATAAAGTATGAAAAGCGATTAATATTTGTATTTTTTATCTTCCGAATGACAAACGCTGCTGTAAATATGCTTTGCATGATCTTCATTTAACAACCCCCATATCTCCCATACGTACTTTTGAGGGTGGCCGGTAGTTGCTGCCTCCGCCTTCTTTCCGCAGCTATAGCTGATATCGGATTGCCGGCGTGCGGCATCGGATTGCCGATGGTCTTCCGGGAGCAGCCTACTCTCGACCCGTGTATCCTATCTCGCGGATTACTTTCCTCGAACGACCGTCAAGGATCACTCCTCGAAAGGGCCGACCAGCCTGCTTTTTTCGTAAAGCAACGTCGCCCTTCTTAGAGGAGACGCAAACGGTGGTGCATGGCGCCTCAGCCGCTCGCTCGCTGGGTGACAACGGCTGCGGTGCGTACGACGATGTTTAACCCTCTATCCCGATCCTCCCGATCAGCCACGGTAACAATCCGCTGTTCAAGACTAAACCCGTAAGACCGAACCGAAGCGTTCGAACTGGGATCGGGCTTACTTTCCTGTGCAGTCCGATCCTCCTTCTCTCCTGCTCTCTCGCCCTCCTGGCGCACTCTTCTCCTACTCTACACGCCGGGCCCACACCACTTCGTTTCCACCACTCTCCACCGCCACCGCCACCCATCGCAATGACCGAATCATTAACTTCAGGAAGGGTCCTGGCTCGCGCTCGAGCAAGGAGCACACGCGCAGGGAGCGCGTTCGCCGAACCGACGCGACGGGAACTTCCTTCCTATTCCTTTCTTTCTTTCTTTTGCGCGGCCCTGTCGCTTTTGGGGACACGGTAGCGCTCTTTGACCCCCTTTTTCGAGGGAAGAGGGTTCTTTCTTTAATCTCCTGACCGTTCTCGGTTCTTCTACTTTTAGCATGTTAACTGTACGAGCGATCTCTATGGTCCTTTGTTTTAAACATTTATAATTTAAAAACAATATAAGTATATCTATAAGGATTTTTATATTTTTGTGTATTATTTATTATACAAAATAATTTTTTATAACAAGTAATATACTGACACTTAAAAAATATTCATAGAAATTAAAATATTATTCTTTAAGTATAGAAGAACTTTTACTATCAAATGTCTATACATTTTAATGTGTATAATTAAGTATATACATTAAATTTATTCCTATTTTTTATTTCCTACTTACGTGCAAAAATGATGTCGATGTGTTGCATTGTTTGTATACATACGAATGCGACGTATATTCACATCAATCGTTAACCCGACCGTCGTTTAACATCTTACGTGACTTATACTAGAAACATTCTTCAAAAATGGACTTGACCACCACTCGTGTAACTATGCCGGTCAAAACAACTTGGCGTGAGATTCTTTTTCCAAAGGGTAACTATTCAAGCGTGAGAAAGTGACCAATCAACTTCCTTTAGCAAACTTTTGGAATATTGATTGACAAAGAGAGTATAATATGTAACTATTAGCATTTCTATTTTCTAAAATAAATTAGATAATAAAATCATAAATAATTATTATATATAAGAAATTAAATTTATCATAATAATAGAAAGTAAATTTATAGGTAGAGAAATCAATCGGTACTTAATTTAATTAAATTAATCTAATCAAGTTTGGCAAACTCAGATTATATGTATATATATTTATAATGACAATTTGTGTATACATAAAAAAAAAAAAGAAATGAAGTGCATGTTTTTGTTCAATATACCACATGGAGACACATGCAGAGTAAAATAAGGTATTGTGCGAAGAAAAAAGACCACTCAGAGAGTCCTATCTTGACTTCGGGTTCCCGGTGTTGCAGCGAATCCTCTCGACGCGGAGTCAGCTGCACACACTGGTTACCGGCGACCTGTGTGGCATGAGAACAGGGCCCGCTCTTCCCACATAATAAACGACTTCGAAGAACGGTAGTGGCATTGACCTGAATCTATTAAGGCTCTTCGGTTTGGCGGTATTATAACTGCCCGTGAATCAATCCCTTACTTAGCAACATTCTCCGACCACACGAAAGCTCGGCTCGTTACTGTCCAGTTAGGATCAGGGTATCGCCGTCACTTTTCGCGGTAAGAACTTCTCGCAACTCCCTCCTGGGATCACTCCCTCACTACCCTCCGGAGGATGCTGACAATACCCCGATCGCATCATCCGTGCCTCGGTGTCAATGGTGACGCGATAGTTTCGAATACTGATTAGTTTTGATACCAAAAGATTCTTTTCGATCTTAGCTCGATATTCACGAGATAATCAGAATGGAAAAAGTTAGAAGTATTATTTTCTGAATTGTCTAATTAGGAGAATATAGTACATTATTATATACAACATGTAATACTTCATGTTTTATTGATTTATTTGCTAATTTATGCTGGAAGGAAATGTATATACTAGCACCTTACGATCCTTGAGAAGTTTTCTTTATTTGGACTTATAAAAAATGCATATCTTCCGTTAAACTATTGTTATTAATAAATAAAGATTATTTCAGTACAAATTTAATTTTTGATTGCAATGCCATGGCATTAAAGTTTGTATAAACTAATTGTACTATAATTATTTGTAATTATTTTGTTCATGATTAGTAATCGTACGGTTGCATTAATTTGAGTAAATTTTTAACGATGAATAGAATCCATTAACTTCGTTTTCTGCAATTTCTTGTCTCGGCATATCTTATAATAATTTCTTCTAGTATCTTCAATGTCTGCAGAAAAAATAGATTAGAAAATTAAATTTTAACAGTTTGCAAAGTTGATTATTTTTTAAAATTAATAACATTGAAAATTATAAAATAACTAGAAATATTTTATCTTTTTTTTGTCATTGAAACCATGCAAATGCGAAAATGTGCTGATTTTAATGCAAGACCCGAGTAATTTCATATATCTTAGCATTTGACTTTGCAAAATCTATTTTTGAACAGTCAAACTCGATAGTTACTTCGTTTTTCTGCTTCTGAAACCGTGCGACTTTGGTCTGGATTCTATTAATAACTTTCCCGATCATGGTGTCATACTTCTCACTCTTGCCTCTCAGTCGCGATAGCTGAGGAGAAAAAAATAACGTGACTGTTACATAACGCCTCGACGTTTTTAACACACGTGAGGTATATATATCGATTTTCAAAGAAAGATATTGTGCTCCATTTTTCGTTTCTTATTAAGTTTCACCATTCACGCAATTTTTTTACCTGTTCCACATCCTCTTCTTGACGAACATACTTCAGGCTGACATGCAATACTTCGTCCCAGGGGAGATTTGCGCTGAAAGTAGAGCAATGTCATAACGAGTGTCAGGCAATTGTAATCGGACGATTATATAAAATGTATAGAAAAAATAATCGATACTTATTAAATTTTCTGTAATTATTTCTTCAGCTTTTCGAAACAAAATAGTTATTCCGCCAAATATAAACTTAACTTACTAATTATTCCCTTCTGTTGAATTCATGTCAAACTTATTCCAATGTTGAATTACGAATTCCAACGCAACGTGATATCCGTATGGATTTGACGCGACAGACTTTAGAGCAATTTCTGCATATTCAGACGTTACATTCTTTTGTGAATATATTATATATAGATATCTGGAATTATAATATATAATAAAGATATTGTAATATACATTAAAATAATTATAATTCAAAAGAATTAAAAAACGAATTTTTAACGCCTTTCATACTGCAGTTGTGTCTACTAAGATTTTCAATGCAGATAATTTTATTTCTTTACGATCCAGAATGTGTCTCACCTTTGCAACAGGCTCGCGTTAACATGACATCCTAATGCGTATGCGAGGCTTTTCTTATCATGTACTGCTGATTCGTTGTATCTTTTCAGGAGTGCCAGCCATTGTTCCTCCGTGGCAACTTTCACAAGTGTGCAGTACGTCCAGCTACGAAATTCTTCTGGTAAACTAGTTTAACAGATAATTTTTCTTCTATTGCAACAATCTCTGAATTTGTGAAAGAATAAAGAACTATCGCTCATATTTCCATTTAAGTTTAATATAAAATACAAATTTCACGATTTTCAATTAACGTTAAACATATACATGATAGACAAATCCGAAAAACGAGCAATTATATGTATCGATAGTATTTGCAGTTACTTCGCTAGATACGTACGAATTTGATGACTTGTCTTGTAGCAATGTTTGAGCAAAGTTAAGGACCGCCGTTAAACATGCTTGATAGTCTACCGAACATGCCGATTTCATTACGTTGATCTCGAATTCTGTCCACAGCGTAGGAGCCTTATAAATCACTGTTGGTGCAATCTTGCTGTATACTTTATCCATAAACTTGCACATGATGAACTGGAAAAACTCGATTAAATTTCCGCTTTTTGTTTAAGTGAAAAAAAAATAAAGAAACAGATTATCATAAACAAATTGAATTAAGCGAGAAAAATTAATTATAACACAAGCCCAAGATTTAAATATAAAATTTTCCACGTAGCAAGACATTTCTCATTTTAATAGATATAACTAATTAAAATACTTATAAAAAATAAACTGAAGCTATAATTATTCAAAAGTATTCTCGAAAAATGTATTAATCTGATATTATTATTTCAGACAAAGTTCAGAAGGCTGTTCTTCTCTTCTTAATTGTCTTTTTGCCGTATCTCGTTTTCTTAAGAAAGAAAAATTTTCTGCCGCTACCGTATCGAGCGAATATCATTCTCCCGCTTCTTCGGGATTCCGTTTCGTCTTTAAAAACATCAAAGTGTTCTTGTGAAATTGCGAAGAAGAAGGTAAAGTAACCGGCAGCGATATTTATCGCAACATTATAGAGATCTGCGGTTGATTCGCACAAGAAGTAAGAGTAAGTAATTCCATTTATTCAGAATTTACGAGCAATAAACCGGGTGGATTAAAACGCAGAGATACGCCGCAACGTATTTATTTAATTTGGCACGTTAGGTTTACGGACGTGAAGCGCCCGAAGAAACCGCGGGGCCCGCCTCTCAACTCGCGGTGAGGCCTCTCTTCTCGTATATTTTTGCAATAATGGCTTCTGTGAAAAGGGAACTGTTACGGCAATATTGGTCGGCGCGAGTGCTTAATTAAATGTTACGTGCCTCGTATTTCGGTGCAAATAATGATTGAGTCCTCCGACCTAATTGAGAATGTCGAATCGTAACGACGGCCGATGGGCCGATGATCACTTATATATCTGTCCCAGGGATAATCATACGCTTTATAATGCCATACTTAAACCTTAACTGCGCGTAATAACGACATAAACCAGAACTGCATAGCGGACGATTTAGATCGCGCGAAGCAGAGTCGATTATATCTCGCATATCTTATCGCGTCGCGGCCGTATAAATTAATAATTAAAGGATATGTGCTCGCCTTTGCAATCTCGCACAAATCTACTTGGAAGGACGAATGAACTTGGCGGAATCGGAACTAAAATGCAGCGAAAATACCCGCAGGTATTTAAGGGATTCACTGCTTCACGTGTGCACAATTGTCTTTTTATAGTGGTCGATGCTCATAATTTAAAAAAATTACACTTTATTGTTTGAATATTGTGCATAAACGCGTAGCTTTAAATATAATCTTAGCATATGTTAAATGTACTTACCTTGAAGAAGTCCAAGTCCCAAAAACGATTCTGAATGGTAGTCAATAAACGCAACGCCGGTGTCCACAATATTTCTCCACTTTCGGTTCCCACTTTCTCAAGAATATCCCACATAATTTTCTTATCAAGCAATCCGGCGTTAACCATCGCAAACGAGTCGGTCAGTAGCTGCGCTTTGGTTATTTCCGGTAGAGCTCGAAAAGATTTCGTCAACAGTTTCCAGTTCTCTACATCATAGTTGATACGGTACAATGCTGTAAATAACACAAGAGATATACTATTAATAGAAATCTCATAGATAAGCTTAGAAGCAGCAGTTTTCGAAAAAAATATAATTAATTATTAATTATAAATTATTAGTAATTTAGAGACTTTTCTATAAATTATTAAACCTTTTTTCTCAATTACAATAAAGGATTGTTGTTGATACAACTTCTAGTTTCTACGATTTGTGATAGCGATAAGACATTTTTGAATACCCTGTACATAAAACAAGTTTTTTTTATGAATTTATGAAGTGGTTTGGGTTTGTTTTCAAATTAATCGACACCAGTTATTGTCGGCAAAAATACGTATTATTTTGTATATTATCTCCTTAATCGATTGGCATATGTTACGACAGTGATATTACCCGTTTGATTGATATTGAACAGAATCCACTGGTTGTTGGAAGTCGCCCGGCTCAAAGCAATGTCGTTAATTTTCATGCGTTTCTTGACCATCCATGCCTTCGGCAGGGTATTACTAAATTGCTGTTCATTTTCGGTTGTCCACGTCAACGGAATGTGCCATAATTCTTCGCTCGTACTATTTAGGCCATAATGATAAAATCGGTCCTGAAACACAAACATCGCATAATCAAGCAATTTTTATCGACGTCCACTATAAATATTTCATAATTATATTTTACTTGTTTATTAAATTGACTTTTTTTATTATAATGCCTTTATTGTAATATTATGATAAAAATTATAAATTGGTGTCTTATTTATAAAAAAAATATTTGTAATACTTTTTGTATGTTCTATGATAAAATTATAATTTTACAATAGACATGCATAACATACAAAGTACATATGTAGAAGACGTAGTTGGGAGAAATTGTCGATTATGCAGACACGTTAATATAAAAATGATCAATGCCAACAATGTATATTTATAATTATCTTCCAGTTAAAAAATAAGTTGACAATAAAATGAATTTTTAAAAATATACCGCATTCGATGTAAAATAACGTTTGCATTGAGACATTTTTTTTAACATAAAACTTTATTAATTTGAAAAATTAAAAAGTCACGGTTAAATATGGAACCTATCAAATTTTTATTAAAAAAAGAAATTGATTCCAAATTAATCGAAGGATCCGAAAAAAATTGAGGCATTCTGCATAATTTATTCGTAAAGTTAAACCACACACACAACTTCCTTTTTTCTCGTTGCATTAAGAGAATAACGATGATTAATATCGTCGTAAATGCATTCCATCGATAAATAATTTGTCGTCGACGAAACAAGATGAAGAAATGCGCCTGAAGATCGATCTGCGATAAACATCGGCGCACCTGCGTAAGCTCGATCGCACCGGTTTCTCGATTCTGTTGGACGCGCAGGACAGGGAAGCCGGCCTGATACGTCCAAGTTCGCATAATGTCCTTCATGCGGAGCCCCGAGGAAGCCGGTAGCCCCTTCGCTCCATCGATCTCAACTTGAAAAGCGCTCCAGAGATCCTCCTGATCGGCGCTGCGATAGTGATACGTGCGCATGTAGTGGCGCACAGACAAGAAGAAGATCCGCTCGCCCAGGAAATGATAGATCATGTGCGCCATGCAATTACCCTTGTCATACGATGTCGGATCGAAGACACCGATGAGCCCGCTCAATTTCCTCAAATCAATATGTAACGAGTGTGCCGCTTCGCCGGCGTCGCTGTCAAACACGTCGTGACACTCGATCAGGAAATGGCTCTGCAGGTTCCAGGATGCAGGCTCGAGCTGGCGAGATCAAGCAAATTAATCACGGCTGTCGAATAAGTGACATAACATCGTAACCACAACATTGTGCAGCGATAAAATTAATTTTCGTATAATTATTAATACACGATAAAAACGAGATAAAAGGTATCGGAAAATTATTAAAATCTCAATATCAATCATCGATTTTCTTTTTAATTTTAATATAGCTTCGCAAAATGTGTATAGTTCTTAAAAATTAATATTTATATTTATAATAATATTAATATTAAAGTATTATTAATATCATCTATAAACGAACTTTTTTACAAAAAAAAATAATTTTTCTATTTAAGAGATTGCTCAAAAAATTTTTAAAGGATCAAAAAACAAAATTGCTACGTGAAGTAATAAAATAAATAAAATAAGAGATTGTTGAGACGATTATTTTTTTTTTCATTTGATTTATATCCACTTTACCGCATTTAGTGCTAGAAATCCGAAAAATGAAGAGAATCCTTCTTTCAACCACACGTCGTCCCACCATTTTGGAGTTACCAAATTACCGAACCATTGATGGGCGACTTCGTGTGCCACAATCTTAGCTATTGACTTTTTGGTCTCAACAACATTGTCATCTTTTCTTATAAGAATGACATGTTCTCTGAAAATATCAATATAATAACTTTTAATTTAAATTGAATACAGAATTCTGAGATAATTAATTTGCTGTACTCGAAAAACATTTTAAAGTAATTGTAACCATAAATTCTTGAGGAAGGCCTGAATGCAAATCACATTTAAATACAACGATTCTAGGGTATATCTAATAAAAATAATTCATTTACCCAGTCGCTATGAGGCCCCAATTTTCCATCGCGGCATATGGAAATTCGGGAACCACGATCATATCCAATTTATCTAATTCATAACGAAATCCGGTAAGGTTCTGTATTACACGGACAACTTTCGGTATCAGATCGCCGACGTATCTCGTATCATTCACGATCTCTTTCCTGGAAAAGATCGTATGCGACGGTCGATCGGCGACGGCAATATCGTAACTCGCAAAATCGGTGACCATAAAGGCGACTACGTAAGTGGGCATCCGAAACGTTTTCTCATAATGGTCCCAGACGTATCCTGGCATGCCATGGCTGAGGAAAAGGGAGATTAGATTAAACTCGAATTATTCTTTAACTAAACCTTCGTAATTACACGAATAAGACTTCGCAGCGGTCGAGGGATGCGATTGTACGTATGCGATTGTGTACATATGTTACAATACAGCACAATTGTAATCGCTCTCTTTTACATTTCCTCGGTGACTTTGCGCATTGAGTTCGAGTGCGATCGCATGTTAGACTTTCTGCCGATTGAAATGCGAAACGGCGCCTTCATCCACGGCTCGTCGAAACACGGGTAAGCTGTTCGAGCGTAATCTGGGGAGAAGTTCGACACCGCTATCCATCTGGAAAGAAATGTCCGTTTTCGCAACATGCAGATAGAACGTAAATTACATTAAACATAACGTTGTGAAACAAATAAAAATTAGATTTATCGTTGAAGTTAATTATACATTGATAGTAACAAATTAATGTTCACACGTGCTCACGAAATCATAATACCTGGTTTCGTTTGTATCACGGTCGACGTGCGCGCTCCTAAAAAATCCTCTTGGTTTTTGATGTAGCGGAATCGTATATTTTATGTGTAAAATATAAATCTCCCTCGCTACCAACACGTGTAAGAGAAACACGTCGATAAAATCCTCCTCATCCGTCACGAAGTACGTGCTTGTTAACTTCGGTGCGTTTGGCGAACGGTATTCCTTCACGCTAACGTCTTGTATGAGGAGCTTATAGGCGTGAAGTCGTATGTGTTTAGTGGGTACTTTGGAATAAAATTGGATCTGCGTATCGCCGATCATAGTGAAATTTGTCTCTTCTAATATGGGCAGTATTTTCAAACTGCAGTAAAAAGAAGATTATGTAACATGATATTAAAAACTAAAGTAACAAAAATGAATACTTCTGTCATTTTTATTATTTTGTTTGTTTGAAAAGTCTGTTCCAGTAATTTTTATTGTTGTATCGTTATTTTATTTGTGCCAAGTAAAATGCAAATATCTCATTTTCTGGCTATTACACCATGTCTAATGTCTAATGTCTAATATTAATCCTAGCCGTAGCCTGACAAGCAAAGCAAGTGTGATTAAGTGCTGCAAATATTTTAGTTTAACTCCGCAATGTCAATCATTGATGATAGATATGCGGTGCGGAGAAGTCGACGTCAGTCAGTGACTATTACAGTGACAAACTTGTCAATATAATATATTATCTTAACTATAAAATAAGAGAAGATCGCAAATATCGTGTCCCGCAACATGTTAAAATAGCTTTCTTCCTTTATTGTGCCAGTTTTGATATTCGCAAAGTCTTTAAAATTTGAGAAGATAGTCAAAGATTTTGCAGCTAGCGAAATTTGTTCTCATTGTTTCTAACGTTTCAGTAATCAATGATCATGGAAAATATATCGTTGTGCTTACGTGTACTCTAACGGTAAAACTTGATCGGACAGTCTTTCCAAATGGGCCAGTTTACGAGACTTCCCAGTCGACCCCCTGTGTCTACCATCCCGCCGATTTTCCATGCTCGAACTGACGAACCAGTAAATGATTACCGAACCGACGCAGATGAGTATCAGCACCGCGATTCGCGTTCTCACGTGCCATCCCCGACGCCTAACGTAAGCCGGAATTTCTGAAGCATGTTTTCATCATTAAAAAAAATTCATTTATATTTGCTTAACAAAATAAGTAAGGCTAATCACAAAAATTGCAGCAATTAGTTTTTAATCCTAATTTCACATATGACTGTTATTGTAATTTCGATTAAAATTGGCGATATGTTAGTCATAGTTAGTAGTTGGTCTTTGATTAATTTACGTTAGTTTTATTTTTACGAAAGAAATAATTATTTCGATTTTTATGAAAAGTATTGTATACAAATTCTCGTGTGTTATGTACAATTAATTCTGTTGAAATATGTCGAATGTGTTTCTCGTGTCACGCGTTTATAAATTACACCCTTTTAATAAGTTCTTCTTTCGACAACCCTTTTACCTTGCTCTGGATTATCCTCCATACTTGTCAGCGAAGGAGTGCTACGCTCCCGTAGGATCTAGCAATCGAACGAACATCGCCGCGACGGATAACCAGCGGCTACTGCGTGTGAAAAGCAGAAAACGCCGTCAAGGGTTCGCGGTTCGACCAGATACGTCCGCCAAAAATACACCGGGAGGCACTTGTACATTTCCCTCCCCTGTCCTTTGCTCCGACGTTTACTGTCGATCGCCATTCGCCTGGAACCGCCTTTTTCGCGGGCCGTCGTGACGAATGCGCGTCTCGTTATGCAACGCGTCGTCGAGAATACACGAGCAACGCCGTCGTCTCGCGCTTATAATTTATAGGCTTCCGGTAAATAGCCGAAGAGAGGAAGTTCAGGGTTATTTCGACTATTAATCATTGCAGGCGAAACAGATGGAATTGGCTGGTACCAGAAATCAATTCGCTGCTCTTAAAATATGAGCAGAATATTGCGGAGTTCAAGGTAACGTTTAATTAACATCTATCTACAAGATGTGACACTCTGTCAATTAATTATATTTTAAATCATTTGTTATTTGTATAAAATTTAATTCCATGATTTAATAGATTTTTCACAAGACAAAATATAAATTTTTGAAATGATCGTAAATTACGCAGTTTTTCGCATGTTATAAAATGGTTTTTTGTTATCAATTTATATTTAACAACTCGGCTGTGATTTTTGCGTCGGCAGGCAGTTAATTCGTTTAGTAGACCGATTGGATAATCGCGGAGCCACAAGTGGGTGTCTAATGTATGCTTAATGTGCTGTGACTATGGCCCGTAGATATGTCAGCTTTAGCATCTAACTTTTGAGTTAGTTGCATGAGAATCCGTGTTCCGTTGCTGATGAGAAAGCCAGACACCTACACTCATGGATTTATACTCGGACGAGAAGACTCGACTGAGACCGCAACAAGTGTTCATTGTGGGATTTTACTTTTTTCATGTTACTTCCCACGAAACTTGGAACTTAGTTTCACGAAAAAAAGACTTTAGTTTATGAGATATTGTCTCCTACAAGCATCTCTCTTCAATAATAATACTTGTGAGAAAAGAAAGCTTTTATCTTTAATAATTCATTTATGAAAATGAAATAAAATTAAAGTTTACCATTCAAAGAAATAGGATCAATCAAATGTTTAATATAAATAGCTACAATATATATAATTACAAAAAAAAATATCTTATAAAATAACTCGGAAAATCTTCAAGACCTCTTTTAGTAAAATCTTCAAAAGTCTTTAACAAATAAATATGCTTGTTATCTGAGTTACATTCTATGTAAATATTTTTCTTTTTTTCTATAAATGATGCAAAGGTATCTGACCTAATTATTTTATTCTGAGATGGAAACAAAAATTCACAAGTGTCATGTGTCAATAATAGTATTCTCTCTCTCAAATTGTTCTTTATAATTTTGCAAATTAAATTAGTGCTTCAATTTTCTATCTGGCACAAAAGATGTTGGAGAAACTAGCTGCAACACGTGAATTTCGGGAAACGCGTTTCCGAGCGGGCGTTCCCGTCCTCGCAGACCGCTCGGCACCGCTTCACGGCTAGAAGTATCTCGTGTTTCAGGGAATCTCGCTTCCTGTGCCGAGACTGAGTGCTTCGACGAGGTGGTGGGCCTCTCGTCGCATCTCTTTCGGCATCGTGCGCGTGTGAGCTGCATTCGGAGGGGGTGCGAGCGCTCGAGAGAGAAAGCCAAACAATGTCGATGACTAATGGAGACGCGTGACCCTCGAGAAGGAGTCGACCCTTCGAAACGCCGCGCCGCGTCGGAGTCCGGCCGGTGCCCCGTCCATCCATTCTCTCATTCTCGCGCGGCCGTCACCTTTCGCTTCTTCTTCTCTCTCTTTCTCTCTCTCTCTCTCTCTGTTTCCTCTCTTTACCCCTCTGTTTTCTTAGGTGGGCCCCTACCGAGATTGACTTACGCTCCTCGTTGATGGAGTAATGGCCATCGTCAATGAAACACCGACGACGAAATCGTGAATGAATCGGCTCGGTAAAGAAAACAGTTTCATTCCTTTTCTTCGCATCTTTTCCACCTTCATCGATTTCTGTTGATAGGAAGGTTGCATTTAAATACTTGAGCTTGTATTCTCAACATTATTAATATTAAAATGGTTATTTAATTATAATAATTAAGTTATATGAATAATTAATCTATTTGTTATGTTATTTAAAAAATAGTGTTAAAACATTAATAAGAAAAATCAGTCACTTATAAACTTACGTGATAATATTGAAAGAATAAAGGCTCTAATTTTATATAAAATAAATAGTGATAACAAATTTAAAAAATTAATTTCAAAATATTAAAAGAGTTTTCTTGAAGTCTCATATAAATTAATTGATAAAAATATACTTGCAAAATTTGAATAATTGACTTTCTTTGTTTAGCAAATGGTAGGCATACTTTACACGATAAATTTCTATCCTCCTTCTAAATTTTAAAAAAATTTTAACATTTATGACAACCGAAACGAATGACTTCTTCCTTTCTAATATAGCACGACACACTTGTCTCATAGTCGGAAGTTAGTATCATATTCTAAAATGGGGGAGAAATCTGGATAACGTTTAGACGATGGGTGCTAAATGCAATATATAAAAATAAATATATTCACATACTTTAAAACATAAATTATTTAATGAATTCATTTGATTATTCAAAATATAATATATTTATTAATAATAAATATACGAACTAATTTTACTTTAATTTTCCTTCATTTTATCTGAAACAGTTTAAAGAAAATAATTTGGAAATTTTAAGACAAAAGATATAAAAACACATTTTAAAATATATTTTAACTTCACAAAGTAAATTTTTAGATGTTTAAAATAAATTTTTAGACATATTTCAATTATTTGAAATATATTCCTAATTAGCTACTACTTATTTTATTGGATGGAAATACGTTACTGAAAATTTAGCGATATGCAGATGAAACAATTCGCAAAAATAACGCTTCGTACATATCATATAAAATTCTTTCTTAATTCCCAACAAACAGCTCAAAGCAAAAAAGTGAACGCTTCATGTGTCACCATTTCGAATTCTTTCGCGAACGCCTCTTTGGCTGCATGAAGCGATTCACGCTGAGGGATTGGCCAAAAAGCTGGGGGAAATGTAGAAGAAGATTCTGGAGCTTCCGTGGCCCTACTCCTACGACTCTCCTCCGACGTTCTTCATGACATTCTCGCTGCCCTATGACGGCGCCGTCATATGTGCTCGTTTGACATTTCCGAGTAGGCACTAACGCAATTCGCATCCATCCGCGCGCGGAGTGATTCTACGGTGAACCTGTGCTCGCTTATTAACGAGATATAGTGACAGTTGATAAATATTCTATTTATCTATTGTAAAATTTTAACGTTACTATCTGAAATAATATTCTAACGTAATTTCGGAATTTTACGCAATTTTATTGAGGAAATAGATATAAGAACCGTGAAAAAATATGAGCAAAGAAATGTAAAAAAGGCCATTATCTCGTATTAATCCGTCTTTTTTTATAATGTCTGATAAGAAGATTTTCTTTCTGAACAGATATAAGCACAATTAAGAATTTCATCCGCTGTTTTTCATGAATATAGATGAAAAGATAGAAGGAATAGTAATAATATAAGAACAAAGAAATATTAAATGAACAATCGTTGAAAAGTTATTGCGAACTTATTATCGATTATTTTGTGTTTGAATCTTTCTTCATCAATCCTTTCCAAAAAAAACTCGTATAAATAATTTGCAAATTGACACGCTGAAACTGTCAAAATCTTTATTCCATTGCTATGTCGTGGTCGAAAGATACGATTGCGAATAACCATCGGACATCCGACAATTTCGAATTACCACCAACACCGCCAACGCCGTCGTCTCTTCATATGGAAGGGCAGAACGCGAGATCAGCAACAGGTTGCGAGACATCGTGGTATCACAGATGGTCCTGGAGCAACTCGTCGAATCCTTGTAGCGGATTTGACATTGCAACCGACGAAACCGCTCGTTTAATCCCGCCGCCTTACATCGTGAATTTTCTTCAAAGCACCGACAGCAATCAGAATTATCGCACGTGCAGGTGAGAAATGTTGAAACTGGTAAACGCGCTCGACGTATAATTAATATTTCGTCTGGTTATTTATTTATTATTTGAGAATTTTATTAAATTCAAAATAAAAAAAGTCTTCAAAGATTCCTTAAAGAAACAGAGCATATTTCAACAGTATTCTATAGTGAGATAGTAATCTTATTACTACATTTATGAAAATATTGTATATTTTGCATACTGAAAAAGATCAATAAAAAATGTTTTATTTCCATAAAAAGAAGAAACGCGAACATTTTACTAGTAATTTCCAAAATCTATATTCTTTAATTTCTATCTAAGTTCTATATTCTTTAATCAATAATTATTATGTATAATTAATAGTTTTGCTTTCACAAAGTTTATATTATAATTTGTTATCTCTTTAAAATAGATAAATTAAAGACAATTTTTATTATCGTAATTGTATCGTGCATTTATTGTTACGATATACTTATATAATTGTATACTTATTGTGTATCTATGACATTTAATTTTCATAAGATGGGAGCAATATGCCCAACAAGATATCGCAGATTATCATCCGATTATCGAACAATTGAATGGAAAGGAAGATGAGAGATCTTTGAGTAAACCTGAGGATTTATTACACGAAAATAATCAAGATCGCCGTGTGACAACTACGGGAACGATGTTTCGCACTTGGGAGATGTCTCATTTGCAAAATACAGACCGCGAGCACGAGAGCAAGTATCAATCTTGGCAGAATCCGCAGCATAATGAAAATCATACGAATTCATTCTTCGGAGAAAATACACGTCCGCATCAACGAGAACGAGGTAATGTTTCTTCATCAATAATTTCAAGAGGTAGCCTTTTATAAAATCTTATTTTGAAATCTCTATTAAAGTTATATTAAATAAAAATTACATTAGAAAAATTCTGAAAAAAATATGTGTCATTTTAATAGAAATTAATTAAATATCTTATTGAAAAATGATTTTAATTTTACATCAATTATTCTGAAGCGATAATTAAAATTCATTGTTACAAATTCTAATAGCACTGCACAGCTGCGCGTAATAAATTAGCCTGAAACATTCCGAGTCGTAGCTTCGACAGATTTCCGACGTAAATCATTGACAATACAGGAAGTTTTATGTCTTTAGTGTCGCCAATGCGGCTATAACAGGCCCCACAATCTAAATGTTTATCAAATGTCTAACTGCATCGAGCTGGTACATCTTGCATAATAAACGTCTTGTTATACACTGATATTTAATGTATTTTGTCTACACTGCTAAATTTATTGAATAGCAAATCAAACGTTTACGTCGAAAACTGTTCTTTAAATTTTCATATGAATTGAACAGAAAAAATAAGAAATCATCACTAAAACTAAGATTAACTAAAATTCAAATAGGTATTTTTTTCCTATTAAAAATCTAATATTTTAATTAATATTAAAATTAATATTCTTAAACATTAAATATTCAATTAAAAAAAGTATTATGAATGATGAGAAACAGGGATCCACATGTCGAAGAATGATAACAATTAAGATTCCGAACAATTCACATGATTTATTTTAAACGGTTTTACAATCACGATAGGTATAATTTTATGATTTGATATTTTTTATTTGTTTACTTGAAAATTTTTCTAACGATTACTTTCAAACTTGAAAAAAGAGCTTAAAATTTTAATTTATGGAATGCTATACATGTACATCATATTTTTAACACACGAACGTCAGACCGAATTTGTAAATTGGTAGCATCAAAATTGGTGGCTTTAGCTACTTCATTTGATGTTACTCTCGTGTTGCTGATAGTGGCCATCGATACGAGCCGTCTAGCCGACTACGAGAGATCCCGCGATTGACGTCAGCTGGCAATTAGAGCCAAGATAGCGGCACGGAAGCAAAGTTAAGAGCCTCGAGAGAGCGAGAGCGAGAGAGAGAGGAGAGCCTTTCGCACTCTCGACGGCCACGTGTCACATCGCGGTAGAGAAATGCGCTTCCAGCAAAAGCGCGTTTCGCAAGCGACAAGCGGGTGCATCGGTGTAACGCGCACTGACGCATCGCTTGCGCGGTTATTTTCATCTGCGGCCGGCGACAAAAAGTCGCAGACGAGCCGCGAAATCTTGCGAAGAACCACGTGGCAAGAAGATCGAGCCGGATGATGAACGCGTTATGTCACCATCCGGGATGAAACTGGACCATTCTCTTAGAACAAACCGGAGGGGTGGGAGGAAGGGCTCGTATCTGAATCGGTGTTATCCAAAGCCTACATGAGCTCGTTTTTAATTGCACTTTATTACGCTTTCTATACTGAAAATCAAGCGAATATATCGATGACTTAAAAAATAAAACTAACATCAATATAAATGTCTAATTATTGTCATTCTAAATAATACATGTATGTAAAGAGTGAGACCAAAAATCGCCTATTTGGCGACCCTTGAATTCCGACTTGAATTTGGTACTAAACGATAGTTATATATAAGACA